>MU225602.1:345826-387595 GCA_018584345.1 Thuja plicata | reverse complement strand
ATCAAATTTTGCATTGTAGGATAAATACGCATACGTCGACTACTACCAATATCCTCCCCTAGTTGAGTTGCACCTTCTTCAACATCGATAGGTTCTTCTTCAACATCGATAGGTTCTTCTTCAACATAGACCGGTTGCTCTTCGGTAAGTTTCGTATGAAGTTTCATTTGATCATTCCTTTTACAATCATATTTCCTTGTTCTAGTCCTTTTATTTCCCAATGCTCAAATAGAAGCAAAAATATTATTTTTCTTTTAGAATCCTTCTTTATTAAAAATTCCTTCTTCGCTTCCTCCACTCACAAAATGCCTTCTTCGCTTCCTCAAAAAACTTTATATATTCTGAAATAAGTATTTAAATTTGCAATTGATATTTATTTTTTTAAAAAACAACTTTTATATATACCTTTCAAATTGAAAGGGTTGGTTGCTCAAGTGACTGCTCATGGGTGGCCGACCACTTAGCTAGACTCGGCCGATTTACCCTCGGCCGAGTAGTACTCGACCGAGTCATCCTATGTAGCATGCCTTGTTGGCAACCAAACCTCCAAAAACACACCAAATCAGCAAGTTAGCACTTATGTTGGTTTTGTCTCTATTGAAACTTAACAATGTAAAAAAAATAAAAGTACCCTTTTGTAGATCTCAGAACTATGATTCTTGACATATAATTTTTATATTATTTTGACTACATAACATTGAACAAATTTGTTAAAAGCTGCATGTAGGTTATTAAAGCTTTTGGAAGTAGTTGATTCGGATAATATAAAAAAATACTAAATCAATTCAGAAATTTTTTAAAATCATAGATAACACTAGAGAGGAGAGTCCTCTTCAATAATATGTAATTTATTTGGTTTTTGGTATAGTTTTGATAGGGGAAAAATGGCGGGAGACAAAAATGGTTGATTTCAACTAAGTTCGACTTTAAATACTTATAACAGGCAAAGTATACATCAAAAACACTTCATATTTTTTTGGACACTAGCTATAAATTTCATCTAAAACATATTCTAAAATTGGAAGAAAAACTAATGTTTTACTTATAATGATTTTGCGGGAAGTAAACTCCTTAATTTACAGTATTTTTCATGAAATGAAAAATAGACCTTAAAATTTCAAAAAATATATTTATTTTGGTTCAATTGTTTTAAAAAAATTTATAGGCATATAATTCAGCCTATTTCACACATTTCATCAGTTTACATCATCTTCAAATTCTCAACAGAAATGTGAATTTTATGCCCTTGAAGTTTTACAGTTTTTGTGTTGTCATCCTTTTCCTTTGTAAAAGAGTGACAGATTATTGTGCTTTTACCCTGTTCCTAGTTTTTCTAGTTCTTTACATCCCGAGGATTTCATAGATTGGATTGGAAAATTGGAAGATTACTTTGAACTTGCAGAAATCAGAGATCCACAAAGGGTTAGGTTAGAACAAACTAATTTGAAGGTGGGTAAAAGTACAAACTTGTGTCACACTTTTACAAAGGAAGAGGACCACGACATGTAAAATAGTTAAAATTTAACGACATAAAAGGGGTATTTGTATTTAGAATTTGAAAATGATGTAAAATAATGAAATGTGTAAAATTGGATGTAGTTTATGCCTATAATTTTTAAATTTTTTTTGAAGAGTTGACATAGTTTTTTAATTTTTGAAGTCCTTTTTTTAATTGTTGAAAAACGCTGAAAATTGAGGGTCTAGTTCCCACCAACAAAATATATGTAAATAATCTTTTTTTCCTCTGATTTCAGAATATGTTTTAGATGACATCTACAATTAGTGCAGAAAAAAAGAAAGATTAGTTTTCAGTATATATTTTGTCTGTTATAACTATTCAAAGTCAGAGTTACCTGAAATTAATAGTTTTTGTTTCTCGCCTAATTTTCCCTAGAAAGTCTACACCAAATATAAAAAAAATTATATATTCTTGAAGAGGACTCTCGCCTCTAGTGTTAAATACAAGTTTTAAAATTTTTTGACATAAATTTTTTTTTTTTCTAACGAGCATGTTCTTCAATGTTAAAATACCTACTTAGATTTTTTTAAACTTATAATATATTGTATGTAATCAAAAGACTATAAAAATTATATGACCATAATCTAGACTCCGAGCTCTACAAAAGGGTATTTTTAGATTTTTTAAAAAATTTAATTTTGATGGACAATCAAGCCCTAAAAGTGATGTGTGACTAATTTTCTCTTTTTTGCTTATTTGGTTGCCACATGGCATGCCACATAAGTAGTTTCGGCCGAAATAGTTCTGACTGAAACAGTTTCGGCCAAAATCGGTTCGATCGGAACTATTTTGGCAGAAACTAAGGCCAACCAAACATGGTTGCATGGATGACCATGACCCTCAAAGCTGATATATATAAACTTTTTAAAAAAAAATTTAAAAGCAATTATCAATTATTTCGACTTAAATTTTTTTTTTAATAAAATTAAAATTTTAATTATTTTAAAGGCGTATTTTTGGGTGTTAAAGCGCAACTATAAATTAAGATTATCAAGGAGGTTTGTATTATTTGCAAGTTCTTTTTTAGTTTTTTGTGTTTTTAATTAAAGCATTGTTCAATATTAAATTATGAACTTGTCAATATTATTTTTGATTTTTTTATCAAGAGTATATGGTTTTGTGTATGCAGGTGAATCGAAGCTCTCAATTAGAACAATTTTTGCAATGGGGAATAAAAGGAACATAACAAGAAAATATGATCGAATAAGGGATGAAAAAATAAAAGGTCATGAAAAACGTAATAAAGATGAACCTATTGAAGTCCAAGAAGATCCAATTCAAGTAGGGGAACAAATTGGTGGTAATATATCTTTTGACATGGGCAATTTGATGGAGATGGATGAGGATTCATTTTTTAGTCAATTTTTATCTGACGAATTGGGACTTAAAAGAACAATAAAAAACAATGCAAAAAGATTTGGGATGAATATTTTCAAAATAAAAGTCTGATTGGAAAAGCATAATTATTTGCTAGGTTATTCAAGAAAAAAGAAGTGACTCCTGTTTTGGAGTTTTTAGGTGTTGATAACAAGAAAAATTTATGAGACAATGTAAATCGAACAATAATTAAAAATTTGCAAGATGCATTGAATGGTCCATTAACAACTCAAGTCGAGAAGTCGATTTAAGTATTGCACATAGAGCATTGATGACTACTTTATCTAATAGAAGGTTGACACAGAGAAAACAATTATATGCCATTTATAATTTACTGAATGTATCTAGAACAAATGTTCAAAGATATACCAAGAAGAGAAATATGTTAGATGAAGATATTCAAATGAATTGGGTTAATATTTACAAACTTCCTTGAAAAGAAATTTCTTTTAAAGATGTAAAAAGGTAGGTCATTGAATATTGGACCGCTCACTCCCATGTTTCTTCTAATAGAAGGGATATTATATAGAGGAAATATGAAGAGACTGGTATGAAAACTACACATCCAAAACATTTTATAGATACAACACAAACTGAATTGTTTGAAGCATTCAAGCAAGAATTTTTAGATGTGAAAATATGTCAAATAATGTTTGAGAGGTTGCGCTCTTGCTTTGTACGCATAAATAAGGTATGTGAAACTTGTTGTTGCTGAAGTCATGTTGAGTTTCATCTATATTTGCAATCACATAAATTTTTTATGGCAGTACTTAATTTAGATATGGTCATCCCTAGAAGTACGACACAATTTGTGAAGTCTATTTTATGTGAGAAATCAGAAGATTCAGATGAGTTCAAAGTACAATGTATAAAGATTGCATGCAGTGATTGTGGAGATTTACATAAATTTCCATTAAAATTTGAGAATATTAATGTTACAACGCCATTTTTGTAGAAGATATTTGAATATGAGACATACTAAACTAAGACTAGAGATGAATCCAAAAAAAATGTATAGGAGAGTGAATTTCCCTACCTTGAGTTTATGACCAGCTTTCATACTATCATTTATCCACATATCCAACATTGTCATGGTGCAAGATGGCAAGCTAAACAGTTTCGTGATTCCAAAAATTGTTTTCCAGCTGGTTGTATTCTTTTAGTTGTAGATTTCTCTGAGAACTATACATTCTCCCTCAATCAAAGATTCAAGCTCTATATTATCATTCTGACCAAGTTGCAATATTTGTGCAAGTGACTTATAGACATGCACAATTTGATTTGGATGAGGTAGAAAGTACCAATCCAAATGAATGCATTATCATCAAGGAGGTTTATTTCTATATCAGTGATGATAAGGTTCATGATAAGAGCTATGTGGCTCATTATTTTACAATATTTTTTGAAGATATTGCGAATCGCAGGATAAAAGCTTCAAAACACTAGATTTAGTCTGATGGTTGTGTAGGTAAGTGTATGAACTTCAATTCATTTTCAAATTCTCATTGATTACTTGCTAAATTATTATGTGATCATAATCTTGCATATGTAACAACTTAATCTTGCAGGACAATTTAAATCTGCAAAATCCCTTAATTGGCTAGCTATGCAACATGCTAGATGCAATGTTAAGTTTCTGTGGAACTTCTTTGAAAGTGGACATGGAAAAGGAGAGCACGATGGAGCAGGAGCATGTGTGAAGCATGCACTTTACCAACATGAACATGCAGGTACAAATGGTGTGAACAATAGTTAACTATATATATCTAGATATTTCAAATAGTATAATTTAAACTTAGATGTATTTTCTTTAAACTGATAGTTCAAAAATTTACACGTAAAATGATAGAGAATTCAAACAAAATTGTTGAATTGTGTAAAAAAAAAATTTCTATTCGGGACACCAAATACAACAAACACTATTTTTGGAAAATAAAAGGTAATTTATAATTTGTAGGAAAAATCTAAATTTAAATTTAATTTCGTGTTCATCTATGTTATCATAATTGTTGATTTAAATATGTACAACTTTCATTTCATATTTGTAACAGATATAGACCGATCTAATCCTTACAATTTTCAAAGGATTGTTGGTATTAGAACTTTACATTAATTGATGAGTACTAGACAACACAAGCCTCTATTGATTGAAGTAAGAGAAAAATCATGTTTCTTTGTTGACTGCATTGAGGACAATCCAATGAATCAATGTGAGAATGTTGAAAATGGATATGTTTCACAATGGGATATGAAGAAGTTAATCACAATGTCTCCTTATGAAGATGATGACATTGACATAAACATTCATGATCCTATATATTCAACTGATTATGAGCGTGTTTCTGATTTGGTTGTTACAGGTGCATGCACATTTACATGATCTTTTATTTAAATTTAATTTATTATACTTTTGATTTGAATTTAATATCTAATCTACATTTGTATCTAGGTGATATTTTTGTTGTGGTTGTGGATCCTGACAATGCTGAAAGTGTAGATTATTGTCTACTAAGATGCACGAAAACAATATACAAATTGCCAGAAGAAATTGTAGATGGTGATGGATATTCATATCCGACCGGTTCAATTGTTATTGAAGGAACATATTATCATTAAGTAAAGATAGTTAGAAATGGTGTTCAATTTATTGAATATATGTCTAGTCAAAAATGTTCTACATTACAATCACTTGGTTATAGCAATAAAGTTGCAATTTGAGACATTACAAAAAAGAGTACGTGACAATTGAGACTATATGTATCGGGAGCTTTAGGATAAAATTCTTTTTGTAGCTCTCATACTTTCATATTTGAACTCTACAGTTTGAACTCTTACTTACTGTATTGGATATTGGATATATGTTATTGAACTCTATAGTTGTGCATGCTTGGTATATTGTGTATTCTTTTATAATATTTATTTTGATGGTTTAATGGATTTAATATATAGCTTTTATGTATGTTGTTATAGATTTATGTGTTAATGTGTATGTTTTTATACCTCCACTTAAGAAATCCCCTTTTAAATTATTTTAAATTACTTACATGACAAATTGAATAGATTATATAATTGTATTTTAATGTTTCAATGAGTTTATTATATTGCTTTTATGTATGTTGTTATAGATTCTATGTTTTGATGTGTATGTTTTTATACCTCCCCTTAAGACATCCCCTTTTAAATTACTTTAAATTACTTACATGACAAATTGAATAGATTAGTTAATTGAATATTAATGGTTCAATGAGTTTATTATATAGCTTTTATGTATGTGTTATAGATTTATGTGTTAATGTGTATACTTTTATGCCTCCCCTTAAGACATCCCCTTTTAAATTACTTTAAATTACTTACATGACAAATTGAATAGCTTAGTTAATTGAATATTAATGGTTCAATGAGTTTATTATATAGCTTGTATGTATGTTTTTATAGATTTATGTGTTAATGTGCATGTTTTAATACCCCCTTAAGACAACCCCTTTTAAATTACTTTAAATTACTTACATGACAAATTGAATAGCTTAGTTAATTGAATATTAATGGTTCAATGAGTTCATTATAAATTAGTTACTTACATAAAAATAACTCTAAAATATGAAATAACTCATTCATAAATGAAATGTTTAAAAGTAACATGTATTTAACTCATTCACATGTATTTAACATACATACTTATATGAAATGACTAAAATAAACATGTATATATTGTTAGAATGAATTTAGAATAACTAAGAGTGGGGGTGAATCAGTTATCCTCAGGTCCAGATGTGCCCATATAAAACTTTATACCATTTGAACAACTCAGATCTGCTCGGCAACAATAAACAACAAAAATGTGTAGTTTATTGTACTAATGAAATAAGCTTACATAAACTTAACAATAAAACACAACATAAAAATTCACACATTTTGACACCATGATTTAACATGGAAACACAATATGGTAAAAAACACCAGTAACATGCTACCAAAATTTCACTCTTCTGAAGTGATGCCCTGTTAGGAGCCAACCCTATTAAAGGTTACAAAACACACTATCAAATGTGACCTGGTTAAAGGAATTAATCACCCTATCAGGAGTGGCCTTGTTAGAGGACTTAGAACATTCCAATCTAAATATCACCTTATTCAGAGGATTTATACAATGACTGTTAGGTCAACCTGGTTAAAGGATTTGAACTGATATAATCATTAGAAAGTAATCAACAGGTGTGATCTGATACATACAACTTACTTTGAAAATCCAGATCCAATTTGAGTTCTAATTCTAATTCACTGAGTGGCCTCCATTTTTATCTCAAACTTCATATCTTCTTGGAAATCCATTAAGCAATCTCTCTACTTCTCTATTTAGCCTTCTCTGCTAGGTCTTGCCAATCAGTCATTTAACCATGCAATACTCTTGCATACAATTTCTCCTTACACTTGGATACAATAACAATAACCTATGTAGGTTATATTATACCTCTTCATCTAGGTCAGATAGATCTTTTGCCACTTAATCAAGATCGTAGATTTTAGGTTAGGTCAGATCCAATGGATCTTTCCATCATTACATTTAATTTACTTCTCCAATACAGTCATTAATTAAACATTGAATCCATGCACTAATAATGGTTTCCTATGCATTAAATGAGTGTGGACCAATCTTAATTAATAATGCATATCCTAATAAAATCAACTATGTCGGCCAGAGATCTCAAATCTCATCAATTACTAAAATACTATTTCTTGGCTTTCTCTGTCTCCCTTAGCATTTCACTGGCGCTCGACATCATATTTTCTTTTCTCAGCATCACCTTTCACTTTGCTCAGCATCGACTTTTCTTTGCTCAGAAATGACCTTCCATTGAACTATCAGTCAAAAATAAACAACATATCACTTTGCCAAAGTGCCAAATGATCAAGTACCCTGGTGTATACTCATAACTCAACCATTTCCTCGGTCTTCTTGTTATCCTATTCTTCAAATCTTCATCAATCAATAAATATGGTACTCAAACATACATCAATAGTCTGACCAGTTAAGGTTTGACATCAATGACAAAATAACAATTGTCTACATTATAGCAATCTTTCCAACAATCTCTCTTTGGCATTGATGGAAACACTAAACTATAAAATAATAATTTTCAACCAAAGTTACCATACAATCCAAAAAGTGCATGTGTTCCTTGATATGAATAGATCTTCATTAATGTCTTTAGCTTCATTCTGATTCTCATTTGTAAAATATTACTCCCTCTGTGTCTGTAATCACACTGATATCTTTCTGTGTCTATTCAACTCCCTCTTTTAGTAATATCTCCCTCATATCTATTGTTTTAATCAATCATTTGTTTTAGCAATCTTCTCCTTCTTTGAAAACAATGCCAAAGATGTTGACATCTTTATTATGCAGATTCATCTTATTCTAATCTTTGTATCATGCTATTCTGGTCATCTTTTTTTATGACTGATCTTCTTTTTTGTTCTTGTCTTCTACTTCACATTTTTTAGGCAGCATCCTAAAAATGTGACTCACTGTGCATCAATGTGTCAAGTGTTATGATTAAAACATTTGATGCAACAGTGCCATTCAGAATTAGTTATCCTTTGCTAGGGGAATCACCCCCAATTTACCTCTTAGATACTCATATGCGTCTTTGGGCAATGCTTTTGTAAATATGTCTACCAACTGTTCCTTAGTGTTCACATATTTTAGTCTCACTTCCTTCTTCTGAACTAGCTCCCTCAAGTAATGATACTTGATAGCTATATGTTTTTTCTTAGAGTGTATTACAGGATTTTTAGAAATATTAATGGCACTCGTGTTATCACAATATATGACAACTGGTTCTGTGATCTCCTCCTTCATACCTTTCAGTAGTATCTTCAACCACACAATGTTTGAACAATTAACTACTGCTGCCACATACTTGGCTTCAATTATAGATTGTGAGGTGCAATTCTATTTCTTGCTTGTTCAGGAAACTAATATTTTCCCCAAAAGAAATGCTCCTCCTGTGGTGCTTTTTATATCATCCACATTACCAACCCAGTCATAATCGGTATACACTATGAGTTCAAACTTGTCATTCCTTTTGTAATATCAGCCATAATCTTCTATGCCTTTCAAATATCTCAAAATTCTTTTCATTGCCATTATATGTGTCTCTTTTGGATTAGCAAAAAATTAGCAACAATTCCAACTGCTAATGAAATATCAGGTCTACTGTGTACAACATATTGTAGCTTAACAATCATTGATCTGTATAGTGTTTGATTTACCTCTTTTGTATCATCATTCTTTGTCAACTTCTGTCCAGTAGCCATGGGTGTACTCACTAGTTTTGAATCTTCCATACCAAAAGTTTTCAATATCTCGTTGACATATTTTGATTGAGTAATATAGATACCATTCTTCATTTGATGTATTTGTAAACCAACAAAGAATTTTATCTCACCAAACATAGACATTTCAAATTTAGTTTGCATCTCTTTTGAAAATGCTTTGTATATCATATCTTGTCCACTGAATATGATGTCATCAACAAAAATTTCAGCCAATAAAATTCCTTTACCTTGCTCTATTTTCAAATATAGATTGTTGCTGTCATTTGTTCTTGTAAATCCAATCTTTATCAGATAATTGTGCAATCTTTCATACCATGCTCTGGATGCTTATTTCAGTCCATATAATGCCTTGTGCAATCTACAAACCATGTTCCTCTTTCTTGGCTCAACAAATCCATCAGCTTGTTGAATATATACTTCCTCTTCTAATATCCCATTTAGAAATGCTTACTTCACATCCATTTGATAAACTTTAAATCCTTTGTAGGCTGCATATGCAAGTAGAGTTATTACACCTTCCAATCTTGCAACTGGGGCCAATGTCTCTGCATAGTAAATTCCTTCCTCTTGTGCATAACCTTTGCATACCAGTCTTGCTTTATTCCTTGTTACCTCTCCATGTTCATTCAACTTTTTTTTGAATACCCACTTAGTACCAATTACTTTTTTTTTGTTAGGCCTCAGTACTAGTGTCCATGTCTTGTTTTTTCTATCTGGTCTATCTATTCATTCATGGCTTGAATCCAGTCTTCATTGTATAAAGAATCTTGTACAGTCTTAGGCTCAAAATCACATAGCAAACATGTGTCTTCTCTTAATTTTCTTCTTGTCATAACTGTAGAATCCTTTTCTCCTATGATTTGATCAGTTTTATGGTGCCTTCTTACATATTTTTACAAAGTAGGCTCTTTTTCAGCTTCAGTTTGATCATTCATGTTCAGTTCAGGGTGAAACTGTGACTCGACATCTCCATCAAATAGCTCAGTAGTCACCTCCTGTTGCTTGACAATTTCATTCTGTGTCTCGGCAGGTATGGACTGTTGCTCGACAACTTCATTCTCAGTTTCATTAAAATCCTCCTCTTCAGGATAAGTGAATGATCTATAACTTCCAGGCTCAATCATGCTTTCAACTTCATTTTTCTTTGCATATTCATCAATTCTAACATTTGCACTTTCCACAATTTTGTTAGTGTTAGAATTCAAGCACTTGTATGCCTTACTCTTAGTAGAATATCCAAGAAATATGCCTTCTTCTCCTTTAGCATCAAGTTTACCATTTCTATTATCCTTCAGTATAAAACATCTACTCCCAAAGACTTTAAAATAACTTATATTAGGTGCATATCCATACCATAGCTCATAAGGTGTAGTATTTGTACATTTCTTGACTTGTACTCTGTTCAAGGTATAAACTATTGTACTTTCAACTTCTCTCCAATATTTCTGTGCAACATTTTTCTCCATCTTTAATATTCTAGCACAATCCATGATAGATCAATTTATTCTTTCAGCTATACCATTTTGTGGTGGTTTCCTAGGTGTGGACATCTATCTTTTTATCCCTTGGTCATTTTAGAACCTATTAAACTCATTAGAAATGAACTCACCTCCTCTGTCAGATCTTAGACATTTCATACTCTTACCTATTTCCTTTTCAACTTTTGCCAAGTACCACTTAAATAACTAAAATGCATTAGATTTTTCTTTAAGAAACATAACAAACATCATCCTAGAGTAGTCATCTACAAATAGAATAAAATAGTTGTCTCCACAGTAACTTTTCTCACCAATAGGTCCACAAAGGTTAGTATGAACCAATTCCAAAATATTCTCAGAAGTATGAGTTTTTCTCTTAAAGCTAGAGTTAGTCATTTTGCCTAATTGACATTGCTTACACATTGCATTCTTAGGTTTCTTTAACTTAGGCAGCCCTCTAACCTTTTTCAATTTACTTATTCTTACCAAGTTATCAAAGTTAACATGACATAGCCTCTTATGCCATAACCAAACATCATTATATTGTGCAAACAAGCATGTCTCTTCAACTAAGTGTAGATAAAATAAGTTACCTCTAGTCTTCTCACCACTTCCAACTAATTCTCTATTGGCATCATAGATCTTTACTTTCCTATGACGGAATTCAACTTTGTAACCAGAAGTGTTCAACCGTGCAACACTCAAAAATTTATACTTAAGATCATCAACCCAATACACATCATCACATCTAATCTTGTCAGTAAATTGAATTGATCCTTTCCCTTTAACTCTACAAGGTGTATCATTACCAAACTTAACATATCCACCTTTACATTGATCTAAGGTTTCAAAATTGTCCTTATCACTAGTCATGTGATGTGAACAACCACTATCAATGATCCAACGATCACCTTTACTCATAAGAAATTAGTGCAGTTTTCTCATCATCATCATCATCAGAATCATATTTCATTGCAACATACACAACTTGTATGTCATTTTCATCAAATTTATCAGATTCACTGTTAGAAGCTTTTTCAACTATATAACAAGATTTCTTACTTTTGTCTTTGTAATCCTTGTACTTTCTGTAGTCTCGGTAATCCTTTCTATCTTTGTACTTTTTGTCTCTTCTTTCATCTTCTCATTCTTATCAGGACATCTAGCAGCAATATGACCAACTTTGTTACAAGAAAAACAAATAATAGGAAGTTTATCTCTGAATTTTCCTTTTCCTCTAGCTAGTCTCCTTGCCATAAGTGCCTCAAGCTCTTCTAGATCATTATCTGAAGTGTCATTGTCACTGCTCACACATTTCTTTCCTTTCCTTGATTTGATGATGACCATCTGTGAATTGAATGCATATTCAACAGTTTGTGGAGTATAGTTGTCAAAATTTGACATCTCAAATGTAGTAAGTCTTCCTACCAAAAATTCCTGAGTCAAATTGTTGTTAGGAGTACATCTCAGTTCTTGAATTGTAGATACTGTAATAGCATAAATAGGAAGAATTTTTCTCAATACCTTTCTCATGATAGTGTCATCATCAATGGTTCCCTTAGCTCCTCTAATAGCATTTACAACTTCCTTTATCCTATCATAATATTTCACTATATTTTCTCCTTCTTGCATTATTAAATCATCAAACTTACCTCTCAAGCTTTAAGATTTGGCTCTTAGTATATTCGTATCACCTCCATAGATGGTTTGAAGAGCATCCCACATCTACTTTGCACTTGTATAATCCTTGATGTCCTCAAATTCATGATAGTTTAGAGATGATGCGAGTTCCAACATTGCTTGATTATGTTCATGCTTTTCTCTTAATTGTGCAACATTTAGAACTCTAGTAGGGGCTACATATTCTATTTCAATATGTCATTTAGTAGAATCACCAATAGTAGCCAAGTGAAGTTTCATCAAACTTTGCCATGCAGGAAAGTTGTCCTTGTTAATCTTTGGTCCATCCCTTTTATACATCTTGATCTTTATCTCCAAGTACCTTCAAACTATTTCAAGAGAATAAAGCTCTGATACCAATTGCTAGAATGAATTTATAATAACTGAGGGGGGGGGGGGGGGAATTAGTTNGGGGGGGGGGGGGTGAATTAGTTATCCTCAGGTCCAGATGTGCCCATATAAAACTTGTTACCATTTCAACAACTCAGATCTGCTTGGCAGCAATAAACAACAAAAGTGTGTAGTTTACTGTACTAATGAAATAAGCTTACAGAAACTTAACAGTAAAACACAACATAAACATTCACACATTTTGACACCACGATTTAATGTGGAAACCCAATATGGGAAAAACTACTAGTAACATGCTACCAAAATTCACTCTTTTGAAGTGATGCCCTGTTAGGAGCCAACCCTGTTAAAGGTTACAAAATACACTGTCAAATGTGACCTGGTTAAAGGATTTAATCACCCTGTTAGGAGTGGCCTTATTAGAGGACTTAGAACATTCCAATCTGAATGTCACCTTGTTCAAAGGATTTATACAATGACTGTTAGGTCAACCTAGTTAAAGTATTTGAACTGATACAATGGTTAGAAAGTAATCAGCAGGTGTGATCTGATACATACAACTTACTTTGAAAATCCAGATCCAATTTCAGCTCTAATGCTAATTCATTGAGTGGCCTCCATTTTCATCTCAAACTTCAGATCTTCTTGGAAATCCATTAAGCAATCTCTCTGCTTCTCTGTTCAGCCTTCTCTGCTAGGTCTTGCCAATCAGTCAATTAACCATGCAATACTCTTGCATACAATTTCTCCTTACACTTGGATACAATAACAATAACCTCTGTAGGTTATATTATACCTCTTCATCTAGGTTAGATAGATCTTTTTCTACTTAATCAAGATCATAGATCTTAGGTTAGGTTAGATCTAATGGATCTTTCTATCATTACATTTAATTTAATTCTCCAATACAGTCATTAATTAAACATTGAATCCATGCGCTAATAACAATTTTTGGTGCATTAAATGAGTGTGGATCAATCTTAATTAACAATGCATATCCCAATAAAATCAACTATGTCGGCCAGAGATCTCAAATCTCATCAATTACTAAAATACTATTGCTCATCTTTCTCTGTCTCCCTCGACATTTCACCGGCACTCAACGTCATATCTTCTTTGCTCGCCATCACCTTTCACTTTGCTCAGCATCGACTTTTCTTTGCTCGACATCGACCTTCCAGTGAACTGTCAATAAAAGATAAACAACATATCACTTTGACAAAGTGCCAAATGATCAAGTACCCTAGTGTATACTCATAACTCAACCATTTCCTCGGTCTTCATGTTATCCTATTCTTCAAATCTTCATCAATAAATAGATATGGTACTCAAACATACAACAATAGTCTGACCAGTTAAGGTTTGACATCAATGAAAAAATAACAATTGTCTACATTATAGCAATCTTTCCAACATATATGTAATGTCTAAAATATGTAATAACTCATTCACATGTATTTAATATACATACATATATGAAATGAAGAAAATGAGCATGTATATATGTTATGTCTAAAATATGAAATAACTCATTCACATGTATAACATACATACATTTATGAAATGACAAAAATGAACATGTATATATGTAATGTCTAAAATATGAAATAACATACCAATATATAACATGTAAATGTATAGGTTTGAAATAACATGTATGTATATGAAATGATGTATGTATATGAAATGTCTACAATATATGTGTGAGCTATGAAATATGTAACGTAGCATATGTGTTCAACTATGACCAGGTCCTGATCCATGACCTGATGATGGTCCACCTGCTCCTGATCTCTATCTGCAATAAAATAAATATATGTGTCATACACACACATGTATAATAAACTAAATACTTAAGATCATAGAAAAATTAAGTTTGAAAAAACATATAAGTTTACCTGTCTGTCATGATGCACAAGATCCCCAGGAGTCTGTAAATCTCCATATCCATGCTCCATACTGTCCAAAATACTCTGGAGAACATGTGTGTATATATATATATATATCAACATTTTAATTCAAATTATTTATGTCATTTACATGTGTAAGTTTTATAAATACATCAAAATTTAAATAAATATATACCGTAGAAGCATGTAATGCTCTCCCAATATCGCTCAACTCTAAATCATGTAAGTCTACATCATCGAGATCAATCTCCTCATGTAAGGACACCTCTAAGGGATCAATCTAGTAATCTATAAGAAAGATGGTAAAAATTTGACGAACTGACGTGATGAACTGGACTAGGTAGACTGGTGAGGTGCATCCTCCTCAACTGCAGTATGTTGAGGAGCTACATAGGTGGTGTAGGAATATCCTCCTATCTCTATGCACCCTTAGAACTTGATCTAGTAGATCTACTGAGAATGGTGGGGATAAATTTTGAGACATCCTTGAGAGGAACCCCGCCGATAATTTGTATAGGCTGATATGTGCAAAGTAGATCACTAGCTAAATATGTGCACGTACAATGCAACTGGTCCAAATCTGATATAGCTGCAACCTCAAAGGGAGATGGTATATATACTATATGGTATGGATAATCACTAGAGGATGCATGATGTGTAGGTGGAGGAATGCTAGAATGGGAATGCAACATGTATCTCCCTAAATGATCAGATGACATCTCATGAACCTGTGTCGCAATACTCATGATACTAGAATATACATCTGCCCTAATACTGTCATCGGGTACAGGATTTCCTACAGCTGCCATTTCCAAACCTTTTGGTATGGACTCACCTTTTCCCGCTTATTAGCGGGCACTAGGGCATTAGGCCCTCTGAATCTATCTAATAATCTCCCCCTCCCCTGCTCTGCATGACTAGGAAAATCTGTGTAATCAACATCATGATGCAAATGAAATTCTGCAAATAATTGTTTACATAAATATAGTGGAAGCTCATCCTTCTGGGGCCACCTATGATGAGAATCCAACCATCAAGGATATATAAATGGTGCAACAAGGTCATCCTCACACCGAGTAGTCATATAACCTCTGACCTACTCTCTATCTCGGTAATGGGGAAACATGGTCTTCACCATAGCGGTCGAGATCTCTGAATCAACATGTCTATACTTCACAGTGCCAGTAACGCTACGGGAGAGAGAAGTATAGAATGTATCAATAGTTATACTATCATAAAGGTTGTATGGTTGAACTTTTTCAATCATACAAACTAGGTCCTCTCTAATCACCTTCACCCTATCCCTATTAGGGAGGGTGGTGGATGACTGGATCCCCTGATCAAGAACCTCAATAGCTCATGTCAATCGAGCTATGGTACTGGAGAATAAATGTTCCCTACCCTCTCTAAATTCAGCAGATCTATGAGAAGAGCAATCACTACCACCCCCATGTACACTAGCACCTCCATAATCTATAGGTGATGCCCCTCTAGCTGATGCCACATGATAGAAAAAAATAGATGTATGTACTCAAAAGTTTAAAGAAGAATATATGTCTAGATCTTTGCACATGTATATGGTCTAATTCTAATTTAATTATATATTTTTAAACACATGTGTTACAAATAAATAAACTAGAAATAACTTGAATGCATATACATTTGAAAGAAAAATGATTTAAAATCATATATACATGTACATGTGCACATATTTTCTAACAAAAAGAGGTTTTGAGTTATGGATCAATTTTGTCTCTAGGTTTACAACTAGCCTAGTTGAATGTAAATTAATGTTTCATGTTTAGGTTTAGGGATCAACTTGGTTTATTTCTCAATTAGGTTTAGGGTTAATTTGTTCATGGTTACCCCATTCATGTTGGTTTCTAGTGTTCTAGTTGAAGGTCATGGTTCATGTGTTGGTTGAACATGTTAGGGTTTATGTTGGCTTCTAGTACGCGCTCTAGTTGAAGGTTAGGGTTCATGTTGGTTGAACATGTTATGGTTAATTTCTCAATTGGGTTTAATGATCTACTTTTAAATTAGGTTTACATGGTTAAGGTTCATATATGTTTGTTTAGTGTTAGGGCTTATGTTGGTTAACATGTTCCAGTTTCATGTTAGTTTCTAGCTAATGCCATGTCACATGATAGATAAAATAGATTAAAAAAACACTTGAATACATGTATGTTCTAAAGAAAAATTCAATTTAGCACGTTAAGGTTTATGTTGATTTATGTTTCAGTTTTATGTGTTGGTTTCATATTAGGTTTCTATTAGGGATCAATATGGTCAGGGTTTCATGTTAGGGTTCATGTTAAGGTTTATGTTAAAATTCATGTTTCAGTTTAATTTTAGGGTTCAAGATGTTGGTTTCATATTAGGATTTCATATGTTAGGGTACAATGTTATGTTTAATACATGAGCGTTGTAATACTAATGTTTTCTAATGTCTTGTAGTTCATTTTCCTAATATTTTGTAACATTTTGCTAAGTTTTTCTTAGGGTTCAATATGGTTAAGTTTCATGTTAGGGTTCAATATGGTCAAGGTTTCATGTTAGGGTTAATGTTAGAGTTTTTAAGTTGATTTATGTTTCAGTTTCATGTTAGGGTTAATTTTTAAGATTTTATGTTGATTTATGTTTCAGTTTCATGTTAGGGTTAATTTGTTAGAGTTTATGTTAATTTATGTTTCAGTTTCATGTTGGTTTTATGTTTTGTAATATTTTCCTAATGTTTTGAAAAATATGTAATAAAACTAAATTCATTAATTAAATAACATTTTCCTAATATTTTGTAGCATTTTCCTAATGTAACATTTTCCTAATGTTTTGTAACACTTTCCTACTGTTTTGTAACATTTTTCTACTATTTTGTAATATTTTCCTATTGTTTTGAAACATTTGTAATAAAACTAAATTAATTAACTAAGTAACTAACATATAATATTAACTGAAAAAACATTAAATCTACATAAAACAATATTTTATATTTTGTAAAATTAAAAATAATAAAATTAAAACAAAAAACATCATTAAATAATAGTGCAACTATATTAATTTAACTAAAGAAAACTTAAAAACATTTGAAAAAACATTTAAAAAAAAACAAAAAAAAACCAACCTATTTTCGGTCGAAGTACCCCTATTTCTCTCCGCAATTCTCGGAAGGCGCTCAGTGCAAATGAGTCGCTCAAACTAATTTTTGAGGTATATTTAAGTTTTGTGGTTTCTAGCCAAAACTATATCGGCTGGACCTGTTTCAGCTGGAACCCATCTGCCACATCAATGCCACATGGCGCTACATGTGTGCCACATATGTACAGCCGGACATGTTCTGGCTGAAACAGGTCTGGCCGAAATAGGTCCGGCCGAAACTACCAAAATGGTCCTCAAGTGTGACACAGCTCCCTACTTTTACCCATGTTCATGTTGCCTTATGATGGAAAGAATTGAATAAATATAGAGGAAAATGGTGAAATGAAAATCACTATATGGAGGGTGATGGTTTCTAGGTTGAAAGGATAAATTCATTCCTAAAGATTATGAATTAGAATTGTTCAAGAAATTACAGAACTTGAAGCAGAAATATATGAGTGTGAATGAATACAATAAAGAGTTTTACAAGATGAAAATGAGATCTGGACACAAAGAAGTATCTAAGGAGAAGGTGGATAGGTATATTAAAGGTCTAAGATTTAATATTCAAGATGAGACAATTATGATGAGGATTACTTTAGTTGAGGATGATTATCAGTATGCATTAAGGGAAGATGATAAGTTGAAGAGAAGACAAAGTAACCATAGAGGAAAGGAAAATAAAGTAAGTAGCAATGGTAAGGAAAATTAAACCCTTAAGGTAGAACCTGATTAGAAGAAATTTAGGAGAGGAAATGGTAGCAAGGAATTAAAAGGTACTTGTTTCAAATGTGGCGGCATAGGGCATAGATATTTTTCAATGTTCAAAAGGATCTAGCAAGAACATGGTAAAATAAAATCTTGTGGCACATGAGCAGAAGACTACTGATGAAATTGAGGAAGGTATGACAACACCTACAATAGGAGAGTCTCTTATGCTTAGGAGAACCATGTTGAGTGAGAAATAAGTTGAACCTTTACAGAGGAGGAATATTTTTAAGAATGTTTGCAAATCAGGAGGTAAATATTGTAAGGTTGTTATGGATAGTGGTAGTACTGATAATATGGTATCAGAAGAGATGGTGCATAATATTGGATTTAAGAGGCTAAAATATCCTTGTCCTTATGGGATAAGTTGGTTTTCAGATGAACTTATGGTGAAGGTGAAGAGAAGTGCTTGGTCAAGTTTAGCATCATACCTTATAGAGATGAGGTATTATGTGATGTAGTATCTATGAGTACTTGTCATGTTCTATTGGGTAGACCTTAGCAATTTGATAGGGGATCTATCCATGACTGTAGAAGAAACTTGGTCACAATTTAGTGAAGGATGGGCTGAATTTTACTTTGGTTCCTTTGAGAGAGAAAGTGTTGGAAATATATTACAGGCTAGGTGACTGAGATGGGGGGGGGGGGTGAATCAGGAACCAATAAAACTTCTTAGCTTTTATCCTTTTTTAGATTGTCTAATCTAATTGCATGCATAGAATAGAAAACAAATAAACATTCATAACACTTGACACAAGATATGGTGACCCAGAAACCTTCCAAATAGAAAGTAAAATAGGGGTGGGGATGATACCCACAAGCTTTAGAACTACAGTAATAAAGTTGGTTAGTTAAGGCTTACAATTGACCACTTCTGGTGGTCTACCCTATTAGGAGCAATAAGGATTGTTAGGTCTACCTTGTGAAAGGATTTATACAATATAGTTAATTATGCACTCTTCTAGGAGATTTGTGAAGGACTGTTAGGTCCACCCTATTAAAGGATTTGACTGATACACATGTCAGGATGAATCAATGGATGATCTACTATCCAAATCTAATTTTTTGAATAAGATCCTTTGATGCAGAACTGATCACTCAAATGTGATAGATGAGTCTCTGTTGTTCCTTTATACTGTTGTAGCCTTCTAATCAATCTACCTCTTCATATTTGCATCCATACATGTATTCAATGTTGTTCTGATGATTGATATCTTTCTTACTATATATTTGGATAAACAAAGTGTCTTACATATATACCTATCCAAATCAATTACCTTCATAAGTCAGCCACTATCATATTAAATACTATCAAATAATATGTACTAAATTGGTCCAATGCTGATACTCAAGTCAAGTAATCCACTCGGGTGATATACTGACACTCAGGTGATATAGTGAGCTTGGAAAATCTAGCACTCGGTTGACAATTAGTGCTCGGTCCACATTGATCACTCGGAGATGGTATGCAACTCGGGTAACACTAGTGACTCAACAGACACTGCTTGGAACTAACTGCTCGGTCGACACTGCAACTGCTTGGCTCGGTCAACATTACAAGCTACTAGCTCAGTTAACATTGTAACTATATGAATGACTAAGGGTTTTGGCACTAATTGACAATATGCCTTGCCATAAGGTCTACAATCTCCCCCTTTGGCATTAGTGACAAAAACACTTATCATACCAAAAACTCTGATAAAAAAAACTGATAAGTCAAAACTCCTTACAATGTGCTTGGGTTCTAGCTCTCTTTTGACTACTGCTCTGCAACTCAGTTGCAACTGAGTCTATTTTTTTATTTTTCAAAATTGTTTTTGTAACTCTGCTATATATATCTTCCTCTTATATATATATATATATATATCCTATCTTTCTCCCTTTTTTTTTGACACAAATGCCAAAAATGCATATCTACAAGGTAATACCAAAATGTGAAAGGAAATCATTGTGTACCTTCAAAATTTGAGACAAATCCTTGTCCCAATTGTCTTGTAACACCTTCAAAATGTGCAACTCAATCTGAATTTCTGTAGACAACTCCATCATAAGCTCTGCAACTGAAAAATAGTTATCATGGATGAGTGTCTTTGCATGAGCAATATGTTTTTACATTACATCCCTATGACGAATGAGTTGGATTTGAATTGATGATAGGGAGTCTCTTGTTCTTCCTTCTTCCCTCAGTAGCTCTGCCTGCAGATCAGTTAGATATGCGATCTTAACAAAATGTGCTAAACTTGAACCTGGATCAAGTGCCAACTTGTCTGCACTTGTCTTCAAATCATTGTCAATATTTGTCATCTTACTCTTTATTTCCACGGTAAAATTTGATGTGTCACTCAACTTTACAAATAATGCAACAACATTATTCACAGTGGTTTCTAGAGAGATAATAATGGTAGATAGCTTCACTTAATCTATTGCAATCTTACCTGCAACATTCTCTAGAACCTTATTCTCAAATTTTCTCTCTGCCTTTTACAGTAATTTCTCCTGACCACTTAGATCTTTGTTAAATTTGTGAACTATGTCAACAATTTGGTCCATTATAAAGTCTTTCTCATTGACTTTAATCTCTAGTGTATCTAGGAATATACCTTTGATGTCCTCTGGCACTCTATTTCTTTTCTTCTCATCTCAGAGATTCTGTTGTTTGGCTCTTTTCTTCCATAGCTCCTCAAGGATGTCCATCTGCTTGGCTGTCATGCTAGAAAGATTCCAATTAGGAATCACAATGTATTCCTCAAGGTACACTTCATTAGTAATTGTTTCCTTTTCTTTACCCTTGACCTTGGGATTAGGTGAGGGAATGATTTCCTTACCTTTTCCATCATCATCCTTATCTTTTCCATCCTCATCCTTATCCTCACTGTTCAGTTGAAGTAGGTCATTAGTTGTCTTTGCACAAACTGTAGAATCTGTACCAATTGTAGAAATATTCACAGTATCCTATTGTGACCCGGTCTGGCTTGGCCCAATAGTAGGTAGAGCTTGATGCTCGGTTCCTACTAAACTTGATGTAGACTCTATGGTCTTTTCCTTGCTCGGAGATAAGACAAACAGACTAGTTGATTGGGGCAAGGATGCCATCACTGCCATTGCTATCTCCTCTGCATCAGATTCCTCAATGGTCTGTACCTTAGGTAGTTCTTCATCTTTAACTTGTACATAAGGATCTATACTTGGTTCCTTTGTTTTATCTTCTTCCTTGTCTTCCTTTTCTTCAAAAATGGACTTCCACAACTTGGTTGCAGTCTGCACAACATCCTCTATTTTCTTGCCCAAAACTTGAACGGTCCTAAACCTTGGAGCATGTCTACTCTCATATTTAGACATAGCATCTTTTACCTCTTTATCAGTCAATGTAGGCATGACTATCTTTAAGGTTTGTTTCCTGATGTCCCTTTCAATTTAGGTCCTGCGTTGTTCCAGTGAATGGTTATTGCCTTAAGGTCTTTAGTCATTTGTCTTTTCATTTCAGATGGATCATACTTCCATTTTGTCATCTTTTGTACTAATGCATCCTCAACCAACTTATGCTCATCCTTGGTTCTAGAAGCATACTTTAGTGATCTGAGACTCGACATACACTTGAATGAATTGTTTTCTGTTGTGTTGACTCTTTATGCATGGTTGGACCAACTCCATTGGGGACACTCTGACTGTGACAACATCAAGTTCTCGGTTGATCCAATATTAGATAATCTTAAATTTCACCATTCGACAATTGCATGCATGCAGTTTAAATTTGACGTTATCCTGAAACTTCAATTGCTCTCTATAAAGGGCTCTCTTAACACATGCACTAGCTCCATCATGTTCTCATTTCCCTTTTCCAACCTCAAAGAAGCTCCACATATGTTCGACGTTAGTTTGCTTGTGTTTCCTACTTAGCCAATAAAATATTCTAGCATTCTTGAACTATCATGTGCAATTACCTGACCATATTAGATGTTGTGTCATTTGAATTTCTCTTTCCTGTAAATTGTCATAAAATGTCTTGAAGCATTATTGAACAAAATATGACGAGTGTAATCAATTATCACTCACATAGAAGTGATGCTCCCTCATTTTTTTTTGATTCTCTTCTGTACTATTAGGTGCATGCCTATATCCATTGTGAACAAAAAATGCTACTTGAGTGGAATAGTATGCATGGTAGAACGCATATAGAAAAGTACATCATAATAGTAACAAAATTGAACACGAGTTTTACAACAATAGAAGATTATTTCCTTGTTAATTTTTACATACCAAGGTTTGCATTTTTCAAAAGATATTTGATGATGCTAATATTTGTTAACACTGACTCATCTAAAAACTTTTTATACAGTTCAGTTTGAGTCATGTCTAAAAGGTGTTTTGGATGTGACTATGAGTCCTTTTGATTAATCATGAGAACATCAAGTAATCCTTTGAACTGCAAAGAGAGTGTTTTGATGATCAACTTAAGGGGATTGAATCTCTGCTTCAATAATGATAAAATAACTACAAGAAGTACTCAAACCTCTTTTTAAAACTTTGGGTTTAAATTGTCTAACTAATCTCTAAATAGGGTATGTTTTGTTTTGATTCAGCATTGCTTTTCATTGTGTTCCACTTGTGTTTTGTAGCCATATTGTAGTTTGTTTTGTAGCCATATTATAGTTTGTTTTCATCATCGTTTCTTATCTTTTAAAGCTTTGATTGGTCTCTCTATTCTATAAAAGAATTCAAGCTTTTTCAAAAACTCCATTTACCATAATAACAAAAAGACATGCATAAAATTATTACTCATTGTTTGATCAATAAAAAGGAAAAAGAAGAAAGTTGGATTGTATGAGTTCCTTTGTTTAGTATGAGAGCATCAATCAATCCTAAGAGAGTGCTTCGATGATCAAAACAGGGAGATTGCTTCAATAACTTGATATAGAGAACTCCATATACTCAGATATCTTTTGAGTTATTTGGTTTTAAATTGATTGACTAATCTCTCGACTAGGTATCATTTGTTTTAATTCAGCTTTGCTTTTCACTGCTCAGTGTGTTAGACTTCTTTTTTTTTCTTTTTTTTGGGTTCCTTCTTGGTTGCTCAAAACACTTTGCTTGGTCTATCTATTCCGATTCACTTAATTTTAATTTTTTATATGTTATTGTTTGACTTCTAAAACCAAAATGAAAGACAATCTAATCCCCAATCAATCCACATTTTCTATGACTTGGGTCAAGATTTTTTATGCCCCCACGTCTAGAAATCCTTGAATAAAAAGTCGTTACAGCATTCTTAGATTGTACTCCTCTGTTTTCCTGTCATGAATATTGTAAACTCTTGAAGCAATTTGAAATCTGTGTAATAACTACTTCATCCACATAATCTTTCCTTGCATTCTCTGAAAAGGAAAGCAAGGCATAGACCATGTTAATATGGGCAAAAGCATATCTAGATATTGTGCTGGTTCCAACAGGTCTTCTCTTCCTTGGAGTATATCATCTCTACCTCTTGTATAGAATTCTCAAGCATCCTCATTCAACTGCCATAGGTTTTGAAAATGACAAGAAAAAGATTTGGGTGCACAAGATGATGGAGGTAACTAATCCTATTGATTTGATTCAATACTCTGTCTTTTTACTCAATGAATTGAATTGTAATCTTATCTAAATGTTTATGATTGCAGGACATTCCTAGAAACACAGAAATAGCACTTCATGTGATCTCAAGCAACATATCAGCAGCCACATATCTAGCAGGTCTTTCCATAACTCTGAGTTCATTGATTGGCACTATTGTAGGTAGCAGCACAACAAGCAGTGAATCCAAAATACTGGCAAATCAAATAATCTATGGAGACAGAAGTACTTCAGTTGGGTCTGTCAAATATGCAAGCCTCTTGCTCTGTTTTTTGACAGCCTTCATGTCTCAAGTGCAGTGCATTCGTTATTATATTCATGTAAGTTTTCTCATCAGCACTCCAGGTTCCAGTGTCCCTGCACATTATGTAGAGGATGCTGTTATCAGAGGCAGTAATTTCTGGTCTCTGGGACTCAGGGCTTATTACTTTGCATTTCCTCTGTTGTTGTGGGTATTTGGTCCCATACCCATGTTTAGCTGCTCCTTGGGAATGGTGTGTTTCTTATATTTTCTTGATTCAAAGGATAATCCAATACCTCCATTTGGGGTTAAGGAGCAGAAAACTGTGTTAGATCTGAATCAGAGAGGTCAAGGGATCGAATCTAGCCATGGACGCCCAACACTGGCCAGTTTCATGATGACCCAATTGCAATCGCCACAATTACTGGTGGAATGAGTAAATTCATGGGTTTTTTTTTCCAAGGATCTGTGAAAAAACACATTTTTTCTGTATTGTGGATTAAAATCCTTCATAATTTTTGACTTTGAAATCGTCCCATTGGAGGGCTTCCATATATCTCATCTTAGGTAATCTCTTAAGATGAATCTTCAATAAAAAGTTTTGAACATATTTACTTCTCCAGGAAGTCTAATTAAAATAGATTTTCTTTACCAACTACATTGCACAGTGTAGAGATTGCTTGGAGAGTTACGTGCAGGTAAGCAAATGAAGTTTTGTCATTCCGTGTGTAATTCAAATCACAGGATTAGTGAATATATTAGGCGTGTACTCAACTTCAAAGGCAAATTGACGAGTTTTCTTGTAATCAATTTCAAGATAACTGAGAGGCAGCATAATTTCCCTTTCCTCCACTTGTTTAATAGATATGTATAGTTTTTAATAATTGAGTGATTAAATAATTGAACAATTGGATTGGGTCATTTGTGTTATCATGTTTATTACTAGGTCTTATGGTTTTTCTTTCGGCGTATTTAAATGATTGTTTTTCAATTAATTTATCATAAAATTCTGTAAAGAATTTTCTCTTTAGATTAATTAATTATGAATTAATCTTTATAATTTTTTTTTGTTTTTGAAAAAGTCAAGTGTTGGTTATACAAATGCTTTTACGCATATGTTCTTTAATCTGATATGCAAAAGCACAAGAACACTAAGTTCAATAAAGAAATTATTCTTTAGTAGGTGTAGAATTTAAACTAGGGATAATGGTCGAAAATTATCCTTTATAAATCGTTACTACTTCATGGAAAAGTGTTATTTCTAGCTCCTAATTCAACAATTTGTGGGAGCAGAGCAATATGAAAATGTGGCTGGTCATAATCTTGTTGATGATGAAACTTATTTTTCTAATGGAGTTTCTCTTTTAGATGTCACTAGGGGATAAAGTACAAGAAGATTTTTAATGATGAGTTGAACTATATTAACTCAAGAATGTGTCCAACAACGGGATATGGGGGCCTCTTGGTTTATAGTTGTTGCCAAACAAGAACCCTTAGAGTAGTCAATTCATCAAATATGCAGTCCCATTGTATTAAAGATGCAAGACTGACCACCAAAAGCAATATTTCATTTTACATGAAAAATTATCAGGATGAACAAGATGTGCACATCAAGTTTGATCCAGAGGAAAAGACCTATCAGGTAATTGTTACAACTACAGATATTGATGTTGTCAAAGAAAACACATTAGCTATTTTGATTTATAAATTTCTAAAAAAAGAGATGGAAAATTAGAGAGGCTTGCTATAAGGAAAGACCAATTGAAGATCTTACAAGCTTTTTAATGGGGAACCAAAATTTTTACTAATTTTTTGAAGCTATGGAAAATGTGGATATTAATGATCTAAATGGAGATGACAATATTAGGTACTTTTTTATTCCAATGGGAATGCAAGTTGCAATGTCCCTTGAGTGGTACAATTTTTCACTTAACCTTGAATATTAATTTAATCAACCATGCATCTTCCATTTAATTTAGAAGTGGTGATTTAAAAATCCCATTAACCAATGTGGCAAAACTCACTATCATAATATATGCTTACACTTGATAGTGTTAAGCTTCCATGATTAGGGTCATCACTAGACCCAAACCTAAGCCTCAAGTGTTCACTCTTGATGACCCTATGTACGTATCCTCTCGTACGAAGTTAGAGGCTTTCTATTTTTCCCTAAGAGGGAGTTTACCCTCTCCTCTTGATGAGATCTATAATATCTCTTTAAACAATGAATATTAATTAAGTGTAATCTATTAACTTGGCCGCACCATAATGAAAGATATAAAATTCTATCAAGTGTTGGTTCCATACGCATCATTAGAAATCATCAATTGTACCAACTTAACCATACACATAGGATCATCCACATGATTACCTCAATTATACATTACATATACACAAAGGACTAGCTCATACACATCACAGGTACACAAGGTGGATAGCTTTATGATACATCATATACACAATGAGTAGTTGTACCTCTAGCATACATTACAAAGACAATAGTGACTGACTCATAAATGAATTACAAAGACAATAGTGATTGGTACATAAAAAACCACAAATAACACAGTGAGTGACTCATACATGAATGATAAAGATGATTATTATTGTCTTGAATTTAGGAATCATAAATAAAATCGTGACGAGCTCGTGTACAATGACTATACATCCCCCATCCATAGTGCATCCTAGACAGATAATGTTAGTGTATTACACACTACATCATGGGTCCCATTCCTTTACATGGTCTTACGTAATGGAGGATACTTAGAAAGATGATTTGGTACATCCAATACTATACCAAGGCTCCATCCTCAACCCAACAAGATCAAGTATACAATAAAAAATCAGGAAGAGGATTCAATGCATCCCATACTACATTGTGCATTTGTCATCCATCCTAAGGATTTTACAAGTAGTGAACCAACCTAGCCTAGTGGATTATAATATCAATAAATTATAGGCCACTGGTGACAAGTATATGTCACTAGTGACAAGTCTGTCCAACCAAGAAGAAGTAGCTTTTGACATATACCATATGGCAACCTTAGTGATATTGTCAACTATCTTCTCTACAATCCCAAGTAACACCTATCATCGATCACCCCTATCATATAGGTGACTACCACTTATCCTTGTTGATACCATGACTAGCTCTGGTTACTACAACCTACATGGTAAGGAAACTACCCATGCAATTGATATCGGGTCAAATCTTGGATAGCTACTAAAAATCATTCACCTCTGTGAACTAGATGAATGTTGGATAATCTGAAAAAAATACAAGAATTTAGCTATAGGCATCTGCCATTGGCACACTCCTATGAAAACCCACTAACTATTATCATATCATATCTAGAGTAGCCTTCACAGGTTCACTTCCGTGAAGTAGGTGACTGTCGATGAATCTCTTACAACCGTGTGTGCAGGATCATGGTATGCCAAAAAGTGGTGATGTGAAAAAATGCCTTTTTCACCAGCCCAAAAATGTGAAAATATGTGTTGAAGTTATAGTAGGCCTAGGTGTTAGTACACCTGGCCAAAGGAAATACCAACACAAAAGCCATATCGAGTATCTTATAGGTATCTGGTACTCGATGCATAATATATTAATATAATATTATAATATATTAATATGATTTTAAGCCAAATATAATATAATATATTAAAATCATTTAGTAATCATTCCTAACTATATTAATATATTATATAATATATTGATACATTATATGATATATTGATATATTATATAGATAAGGTATCAGATACCATACTCGATCCATATTGGATACTCGATACCCATGCATATATTTACCCAAAAAACCAATCCGATTATTATTTTCACTTGGATTGTTTCTAAAAATAAGCACCAAGATATTCTATACACAATACAAAAATGTGTACCTTATATAACTAGGCTGATTTTAATCTCAAATTCATCAGAGGTAAGTCCTTTTTTTTTTGTTTTTCTCTTTTTTTGTAAGGATTTTAGTTGATTTTTTAGTTTTTTGGTAAATATAGGGTTTTTAAATTGAAATTGTTTTAGATATGTGAAAATACATTTTGAAGGGGATCTGAAACCCTTTAAAAAATTAAAAGGAAAGATTGATCATCTAAGTACAACATAGAAGGAGCGAAAAGTAAGGAAAAAATAGTTGGGAACCACAAAAAAACCAGCAAAAGGAAAACACCTAGGATAGGGCCAGCATACAGAAACAAAAAAGGACAAAAATAGCCCCAGGAAGGGTCAAAGCTAAGTAAAATTATTAAGAATCTCAGCCGCTTCTTCTTCTTAGCCACTTCCAACTCAAAAAGACTCATGGTATCAACAACTTTCTTCAAATCGTCTATGTCCTTGTTAGCATTCTACACAGTCTTCTTCATATTAGCACGTGTTCTGTTACCTAGACCATCTGCAACATCAACATGACAAGTGTCCTTATAATCAATAAATTGAAAAATAGCCTTTTAATTACTGGTATTCTCCATCTTGGCAATGAGGATCCTTAGGTATTCCAAAGAAGCCTTGAGGATCTTGAATCTGTGTTCACCAATCTTTTTAACAACGTCCTCCAAGCCATTAACTCTTTTATCAAGATCAAAAACCCTAACATTCACTTCATCAAATCCAGAGGAGTATGCTTCTGTTATTTCATTAACAACCTTGGTGAGTTATTTGAGCTCTTCAAGAAAGGAGTTGTCCTTTCCAGACCTAATGACCTCCAAAAAATCTAGTTTTCTGGAAAAAGCCACCTTTTTTTTCTTTATATATTTAATCTCATTGAAAACCCAGTTAACAACCTTATAAAATTGATAGCCCCTTCCTTAGCTGTTTGTAGGACAATCATGTTGGGCTCCTTGTTGTAGTTTTTAAAATCAGAAAGAGAAGTTTCATCCCTACAAGTACCCATAGCAGCATCAATATCAATATCACTATGAGGGATAAAACCCTAAGTATTCACATTCTTCAGAACCTTTTCCTCATCCATAGAATTGTTCAAAATAATCTTAGTGTTAGGCTGCAAACGAGGGGGAGGGCTAATGAAGTCCATAGGATTTATCTTCACAAGGTTGCAAGGATGGGAAGGAACATGGGTATCCCTACCAGTATTCTCAGAGTTTCTAACCATGGAGGGAGAAATCTTAGGTTTCTTGTGAGACATCCTGAAATTATCCTCACAGTCTGTGTCCATCTCCTCGCTACCATCGACATATTCCTCAACCCAAATCTCCTCCTTGATTTACTTTCCACTCCTACCTTTCTCCATATTCCCTTTCTTGATCTTTCCAGACCCAGAGCCCAATATTTTACCCTTACCCTTCCTAGCCGATATTTCTGGGATATCAATATCAGTATCTTCCTCCATCTTAGTATCATAATTCCCATGCTCCTTAGAATCATCAAAGTCAAGAGAATCCTCATCTGACACCGAATGCTCAGAAATAACTTGCTCAATAGAGTTAGCTTTAAAATAATAAACAATGAGGACCATAAGTCCTTCATGAAGGGCATGATTTTTATCAGGATTGACCCTAGCCCTCTTGATACTAGAGTTAAGAAGTAAGAAAAGAAAATAGGGCAAGGATACCTTCTGATTATGCTTGAAATGGTCTAGCAATATGAAATAGTAACCATACACTTAAGAGGATCTCTCGTCCAGAGTGATGTATTGCATGATGGAAAAGAGAACCAGCCTCCGAATCTTCTTAATAGCCTTGAGAGAGAAGTAGGTCTTATCAATTTTGATCAAGATGTCCCTCTCCTCATGCTCTTTTGGAAAATTCATGCTGACAACATTAGTAAGCTTCTAATCTCTGTAGAAATTCTTCCCCACAATGGGCACACTAGTGACTTCTACAATCAACTCTTCATAAGTTTTGACCTTTCTCCAACCTATAGTCATCTTCCCATCACTCCAATCCTTCTTAAAAATTTTGGTAATAAAAGGATTATGCCATGTAAGCGCTCCATGCAATTGTTCATCTTGCCCACCTCCAAGATCTCCCATACTTTGGGCTTCTGCTTCCAATCCTCACTGGATAAGGGCTCCCTCCTCTTTGTATTTCCCCCATTGGCTTGTTTGGCTCAACAACTAAGAACAATAAGAAGAGAAACTAGAGGAAAAATGAAGGCTTGAACACTTTTTCAGTTATTAGAAAAATTAGTGTGATAAAGAGTAAAAAACACCCATAAACTTTGTGAACTTATATCATGATGACTAATCAAAATTTCAGTCAGATAGCCACCTTTACTTCTCATTATTACTTTGGTCATTGGAAAGGGCATCATAACCAGGTTTAAGTACACCCAAATCTCCTTGTTTCCTATAATGATTTAATATGGCCTTGGCATCATATGGGAGGTTCAACTCATCCTTCCAAGTTACTTTTTCGTCAGATTTAACCACCACATTGTCTAACCAGTCCGTCATAGAGTTAACCTCTCTAAATCCATGTGAAGTATGACATTTATCAAAGGAATTTATAATCTCCCTAACCTTGGATATAATATTCTTAATGGTCCATGAGGGGGGAGTAATACCCTTAAGACATCTAAAAATGTTGTTTGAATCTCCTTCAACCCAAACCTTAGTGTGTCCCAAAGTTTTTGAAAGTATGAGGGATTGAAGAGCCTCCATAGCCTCGGCTAAGTGGTTATTCTGAGAGCCCAAGGGGAGCGCCACCACCCCAAAAAACTAGCTAAAATAATTTCTTATCACTCCCTCACACCCAGCAGGCCCGTAATTACCCTTGGTCACCCCATCAAAATTAACTTTAACCCTACCAGAAGTCGGGTAGCTCCATAGGCAATCATCTCCGCTAGCCAAGTTCATAATCCTGAGAGAGACAGTAGGAAGCTTCCAATGAAGATTTTGATGTCAGTATCATTACAAGGGGAGAGTGAAGATCTTAAGACCAAGAGGTTTTCCATAATTTATCTCTCAATTTTTCCATACACCACATCAGGAGGAGCTTTGAGGTCTCTAAAAATTCTATTATTTCTTTCCTTCCAAATTCTCCATAAAACATGAGGCAAGATGAAGGACCATAATTTCTTAATGGATTTATTAGAAGAAAAGCATTTCCAACCATTAAAACACTCCTCAATAGAGAAAGAAAATATATAATACAAGTTCATCTTCTTCAAAATACAAGACCAAATCTGGGAGGAGAAGGCATAGTGGATAGAGATATGGTTGACAGTCTCTTCATCATTCATATAAAGAAAGCACCTGTTGGGAAGAAAAAAACCTCTACGACACAAATTATTAGTAGTAAGAATTTTATTCTGCAAAAGAATCCAGAAGAAAATTTTCACCTTCGGAGTGAGACCTTGAATCCAAGCTTGAGACCCACAAGGGGGGGGGGTATCCTGGGATCGAGACATTAGATGGACAACTAAAGCCACAAAATAGTTTCCCAATGGAGAACCCGAGCAAATGATTCTATCAGAGGACTCAGGGATAAGCACCATCAAATTAAGAAGAATATTTAAAGGATTAAGAAGAGGAATGATCTCATTATGATCAAACCATTTGTTATCATTCTAGTAGTCAACAACCAAGGTTCCAAATCTATTCTTACAGAACTGCATAAAGGGAGAGAAAGCTTCAGAGAAACAAAGAGTAGACTGATAGAGCTAGATATCATCCTATAACTGTATACTCCTACCATCACCAATAGACCATACTTTTCCAATACCAGCAGTCTGCTTAGCATGAAGGATGCTATTCCATATCATTGATCCCAATAGACCTTCATGGGAAGATAGAAAAACATCCAAGGAAGGGATCAAGTTCAGAGATTTATTTCTCCAAATAATATTCCATTCCCCAGAACCACTATATATCCTCTAGATTTTTTTTGCAAGAAGGGCTTCGTTGAGGGATTTAATACTTCTCAGACCCAAACCACCCAAACATTTAGGTTTGTAAACATTCTCCCAAGCAATTAGATACATACATTTTCTTTCCTCCACTGTCGACCACAGAAAGGATTTTGGAATTTTTTGAATGACATCAGGATATTTCCCAAGAATTATAAATAAGATAAGACCATAGAGTGGGAAGCTTTGAAGGGAGGACATCAAGAGTTGAACTTTCCCATCTTGGCTTAATAGCACACCTTTCTCACCAACAAGATTTATGTGAAACCTATCTACCAAAATATTCCATAAGGACTCAAGAGGTTTCCTACATAGTGGGTGTTCGATGATATTAGATTTGGATACTATTCATGCTATTGATATTCATGTTTTTTCACTGATGTCAACATATGTTTCTTTGGAGGCTATAGACTGGTTACTTGACTAGAAAAAAGTGTATGGACACTGTACGAATGTTTCAGAATGATTGAAGTTGGTTATATGAAGAAGGATGTGTGTTGACCTTATTCCTAAGGTTGATTGGCTTTATGTTGCATATTGATGATGTTACAGATGATTTGGTGAAGACTGGTTTTTGGACTGTGACAGTAATGCTTGACAGAGAAGGTCTCTATGTTTTGGGTATATCTTATAGACAAAGATGTTTCAGTGCATGCGAGATTATGGGATAAGTGAGGACACATTTGAGAATTTTTCATTACTGATCTATTGTGGTGAAAGTACTGGTGACGTCAGTTGTGACGTGTATTATGGAGAATACCTATTTTGGTGGCCGACTTTAGATATGTAGCGTGTATTATGAATTGTGAGCGTGGATTGCGGATCTTGGATAATAAATGATGGATTATATTTGATGTTTACTTGTTATACGTACCACGTGTATCTTAGCAAGGGGTTAAATAATTATTTGTATATTGGGAAAGCCTAAATGGCTGACCTAATTAATTATTTGTGTATTAGGAAAGCTTAATTGGCCGACCTAATGAATTATTATAATAGGGTATATATGGGTGATCTTTTCTTTTGGAAAGGTGTGGTAGAGATTGGAAAGGAAGAGAAGTGAAAGGTGTGAGGCATGTTTTTCTACTTGATGTAGAGAAGACATTGTGATAAAGATAATTCATTGGAACTGACCAAGCAAAGACAATTTCTAATAGATAGTTCACTAGATTGTATATTTCGTATATACACTTATTCAGATTGTGAATCCTTGAGGGTGGATTTAACCTTCTTTAGGCAGTGTGCCTGGGTAGTGAGCCTACTATTTTTCTTGACTCCTAACATGGTCTATCTCCTAACAGGGACTATCTACTGTAATGTTGTAATAAGCTCCTAATAGGGCTAAATATTTTAACAGGGATACTATACTCTCATTACATTATTTGAGGATGCTAATTCCCACAGTGGTTTTACCTTTAACAGGGTTTCCTCAACAACAAGTATTGTGTTATTGTGTTGGAATTTACTGTGTTATCATTTGCATTGCAATTTTGGTTTATAAAGTTTAAAGTTTAATATTCTACATCACAACTGATTCACCCCCCTTCTCAATTGTGTTTGTGGAATGTTATTCCTAAAAATTGGTTTCAGAGCTACTGATCCTTAGAGATAGAGCTTAACAACTTGAGGTGATCCTAAAGATGACTTACTACAGGAAGGATAGTCCAAAATTTGATATTGAAAACTTTGACAGTTGGAAGAACAAGATGAGAACACACTTGATATGTTTATGAATTGACTACTAGATGATTATAAATAAGAATGAAAAGATAGCAACTGAGGACAAACTGGAGAAAGATACTAAAGATGAGAAAAAGCTATTTTCATGTAATATGGTTGCAAGGGAATCATTGATCAACACACTTTCTAAAGGTGAATTCACAGAAGTAAAAGACTTGGACTCTGCACATGAGATTTGGACAAGATTAGAGGCATTGTATGAATGAGATAAGTTTATAAAATGGGAAAAGCTACAAAAATGGAAGACAATGATGTAATCACTAAATATGAGAGAAGATGAGAACATTAGGACATATGGATAGAGAATAATTGAAGTGGTTACTGGCATTAGAAACTTTGGAGGTACTTACAGTGAGGAAGAAGTGATTGCAAAGATTATCAAATCTTTGACACCTACATATAGAGCCAAAGTACAAGATATAGAGAAGATTATACCTTTGACACCGAACTTCACTACAAATATGTTGATTGGAAATATAACTACTTTTGAGGCCGTAGAATTGGGAGATACTTTACAGAAAGTTGAGTCAACATTCAAGGCAAGCGTGTGTAAGAACAAAAAGACCTTATCTAGAATTGTGATCACCAACAATAGTGACTTGAGATAAGAGCTTGGAGACTATGTTGAGGATTGGGAATAGATACATGAAGAAGAAAGAAATCTAGATGAAGTGGTAGCATTGATTTCTAGAAGAGAAAAGAGAGGTAAGGGTAAATTTGAAGGAAAATTACCTTTGAAATGTTTTTCATGTAACAAGATTGGTCATTTTGCATCTACATGTCCTAGAAGGGTTCCTAAGGATAAACCTAAGTTTTATAAATCAAAGTATCCTCAAGAAAAGGAATGTTATTATGCTAGTGAGGGTGTTTCTGATGATGATGGTGATTATGATGAAATTGGTTTTATTGCTATAACGGATGATGAACCTATAAATGAGGAAAAAGCCTTAGTATCTCATGTTGAAAAGAAATCTAAATGGGTTATAGACAGTGGTTGTTCACATCTTATGAATGGAGATAAAAATAAATTTGTGAATTTGAAAAGACATGACAGTGGTGTTGTTGGATTTGGTGATAATACTCCTAAACTTATCATTGGTGTTGGATCTATTTCTCTAGATGGAAAGACTAATACTAACAATGTATTACTTGTTGATGGACTTAAGCATAATCTATTGAGTGTTGGATAGTTAGTAGACAGAGGTTATCAATTGAAATTCATTAATGGGAAATGCTCTATCAGAAGTAAATCAGGAGATTTGATCACATCTGGTACTAAATCTAGAGGTAATGCATTTGAATTGAATACAACTAAAACTTCTTGTTTTATTGTGAAGGTTGATGATAGTTGGCTATGGCATAGAAGATTTTTTCATGTTAACTTTGTTAACATTGTGAAGGCAAGTATGACAAATGCTTTAAGAGATCTACCTTAGATTGTAAATACATCTAACACTATGTGTAGAGAGTGTGTTATGGGGAAGCAGACCAGAAGCAGTTTTAAAAGCAAATCTTATTTAGCAAAAGGGAAGTTGGATCTGGTGCATACAGATCTGTGTGGTCCTACAAGAACAAGATCATACTATGGTGAAAGGTACTTTATAATTTTTTTTGATGAATTTTCTATAATGATGTGGGTTACATATTTGAGAGAGAAATCTGAAGCATTTGACAAATTCAAGTTATTTAAATTAAAAGTTGAGAATGAATCTAGTTTGAAGATAAAATGTTTGAGATCAGACAGGGGTGGAGAGTTTACATCAGATTTATTTAATACCTACTGTGAAGAACATGGAATATACAGACAAATATCAGCTCCTAGAATTCCACAACAGAATGAGATAGCAGAGCGAAGAAACATAACTATAGATGCTGCAAGGAATATGTTGCTGGAAGGAAATGTGTCACATGTTCATTGGAGAGAAGCAATTGGCACTACTGTGTACACCTTAAAAAAAATTCAGATTAGAGAAGGTAAAAGTAAGACTCCTTATGAATTATGGTTTGATCATACACCTACTGTAAAATATTTCAGAATATTTAGAAGTAAATGTTATATCAAAAGAGATGATGAGATAGGGAAGTTTGATGCTAGAAGTGATGAAGGAATTTTTCTTGGTTATTCCACTAAGAGAAAAGCATATAAATGTTTCAATCTGAGATTGAGGAAGTTGATTGAAAGCGCTAATGTGAGGATAGATGAAAAGTTTTAGATTCAGGAAAGAATATATGACTGTGGTTAGATTACAGAGATGAAAGAGGTCAGTGTTGAACCTAAAGAACCTTTGATGATTGAAAATGAGATTGAAGATGAATTTATTGAGAATACTAAGACTCCAAAGACTCTAAGGTATGTTAAGAAGAACCATCCTGAAGATCAAATTATTGGTGATGCAAGAAAACATATGATGACTAGAGCTAGAGTTAGAGATGAAATTTGTTTGATTTCTCAAGTTGAACTGAAAATTACTGATGAAGCATGTAGAGATAAATCATGGACTAAAGGTATGGAAGAAGAAATTGAACAGATACAGAAAAAAAAATACTTGGGAATTGGTTCCAAGACCTAAGAAAAAAATGTGATAGGAACTAAATGGGTTTTCAGAAATAAGATGGATGAGGAAGGAACATTGGTAAGAAACAAGGCTAGATTGGTGTGTAAGGGCTACTTACAACAAGAAGGCATAAAATATGAAGAAACATTTTCTCCTATTGATAGGTTGGAAGCTGTGGGATTATTTCTTTCTTATGCTGCACATAAAGACTTTAAAGTATATCAGATGTATGTGAAATCAACATTCTTGAATGGTGATCTAGAAGAAGAAGTATACATTGAGCAACCTGATGGTTTTCCTTTGACAGATGATGAAAACATGGTTTGTAAGTTGAAGAAATTACTATATGGAATGAAACAAGCACTGAGAGGATGGTATGCAAGATTGGACAAGTATCTACTTCGTCTTGGTTTCAGAAAAGGTAATGCAGACAATAATTTATATTTAAGAATTGATGAAGATGGAATCTTAATCATAGAAGTTTTTATTGATGATATCATTTTTGGAGGCAATGACACGATGAGTAAGAAGTTCTCTAAAGAAATAGAAAATGGATTTGAGATTTCAATGATTGGTGAAATGAAATTTTTTGTTGGTTTGCAAATAAATCAAAATAAGAATGGAATTTTAATATCTCAAACCAAGTATCTTAAGGAAATGTTGAAATTTTTTTGAATTGAAGATTGTAAACCTGTTGGAACACCTATGGCGACTGGTTACAAACTGACTAGTAATGATGAGACTCAAAGTGTTTTTCAGACAAAGTACAGATCTATGATTGGTGGTCTACAATATCTAGCTCACACTACACCAGATATTACCAATCCATTTGGAATTTTCAGATACTTGAAAGGAACAACAAAATATGGATTATGGTATAAAAAATTAGATGATTTTATTTTGTAGGCTTATACTAATGCTAATTGGGAAGGTAATGTGGATGATAGAAAGAGTACAAGTGGTGGTACATTTTTCCTTTGGAAAAGCTTGGTTTCTTGGTTAAGAAAGAAGCAAAACTTTATTGCTCAGTCTACTACTGAATCAAGGTATGTTGTTGCTGCTATAAATTGTACACAAGTTGTTTGGATGAAACAAATGCTGAAGGACATTGGAATAGTTTTTGAAGAGCCAGTGGTTATCCATTGTGATAACACTAGGATAGTAAATATGTTGAAGAATACTATAATGCATTCAAAGAATAAACATATTTCTATTAAATATCATTTCTTGAGGGAGAAGGTAGTAGAGAAAGAGATTAAACTAGAGTATATTAGCACAAAGGAATAGATAGAAGATATATTTACAAAACCTTTGCCAAAAGATGATTTTGAGTATCTCAAAAGCATTCTTGGGATCAGAGCCCCTCCTTGTGATAATTAATTGATGCATATATGCATCAGCACAGTGGCTTTTAGAGCTATATCATTTTCTGGACTTGATGTATGGATCTACTCCTCATGGGGGAGTGATCGCAGGAACACTATAGAACACATTTAGGTGATCTTGCACTTGGTTGTTGGACATGAAGATTTGAAAAATATACACCTTACAGAAAATTATAGATGAGTTATGGCACCCTTTGCCATTGATTCCAAAGGGGGAAATATTATATGTGAAAATGCCTACTGTTTTGGGAAGATTTGTGTTGAGAATATTGAGAAGATTATATTGAGAGAGATTACTTTTGGGTTGATGGATTTTCCCATATGTTTCCATCAATGCAAAAGGTTGATATTATTGGATGATATTAGATTTGGATATTATTCATGCTGTTGATATTCATGTTTGGTCACTAATGTCAAAATATGTTTCTGTGGAGAGTAAAGTTTGGTTACTTGTCTGGCAGAAGTGTACGGATATTTCAGAATGATTGAAGTTGGTTATATGAAGAAGGATGTGTTTTGAACTTATTCCTAAGGTCTCTACATTTATGTTGCATATTGATGATGGTATAGATGATTTGGTGAAGACTGGTTTTTGGACTGTGATAGTAATGCTTGACAGAGTAGGTCTCTATGTTTTGGGTATATCTTACAGACAAAGATGTTTCGACGCATGCGATATGATGGGATGACTGAGGACACATTGGATAATTCTCCTTACTAATAGATTGTGGTGAAATTACTGGTGATGTCAGATGTGGTGTGTATTCTGGAGAAGACCTATTTTGGTGGCCAACTTCAGACATGTAGCGTGTATTATGAATTGTGAGCATGGAATACAGATCTTGGAGCATAACTGATGGATTATATCTAATGTTTACTTGTTATAGGTACCATGTATATCTTAGAAATGGGTTAAACAATTATTTATATATTGGGAAAGCCTAAATGGCCAACCTAATTAATTATTTGTGTATTAGGAAAGCTTAATTGGCTGACCTAATGAATTATTGTAATAGGGTATATATGGGTGATATTTTATTTTGAAAAGATGTGGTAGAGGTTGACAAGGAAGAGAAGTGAAAGCTGTGAGGCTTATTTTACTGTTGGATGTAGAGCAGAGATTGTGATAAAGATACTTCATTGGAACTGACCGAACAAAGACAGTTGCTAACAGACAGTTCACTAGATTGTATATTTCCTATATACACTTGTTCAGATTGTGAATCCTTGAGGGTGGATTTAACCTTATTTGGGTAGTGTGCCTGGGCACTGAGCCTACTCTTTTTCTTGATTCCTAACAAGGTCTGTCTCCTAACAGGGACTATGTACTGTAATGTTGTAATAAGCTCCTAACATGGCTAAATCTTTTAACATGGATACTATAATCTCAGTACATTATTTGTAGGTGCTAATTCCCACTTGGGTTTTACCTTTAATAGGGTTTCCTTGACAAAAAATTATGGTGTTATTGTGTTGGAATTTACTGTGTTATCATTTGCATTGTGGTTTTGGTTTATAAAGTTTAAAGTTTAATATTCTATATCACAACTGAATCACCCCCCTCCCAGTTGTGCTTGTGGACTGTTATTACTAACAATTGGATCCCCAAGTAAATAGAAGGGAGCTACTTGATTTTCCAACCCAGAATATTAGAAATTCATCTTTGTCTATCCTCATGAGTTTTAATGAAGAAAAGGGAGATTTTATCCCAATTAATGAGTTGGTTCGTACCATTGTTGTAACAATTCAGAGTGGACTTAATATTTTTGGCCTCCTTTATAGTAGAGGATCCCATAAAGATAGTAACATAAACAAATTGCTGGTGAGAATAAACCAAATTCATAGAAGACAAACTAAGCCCTTTCAACTAATTATGAGAAACCAACTTGCTACTGTATCTACCAAAAAACTCAACCATGATAAAAATAATGGGGGATAAATGAAAGGAAACTAACTGTGCAGAAAATAGTTCCCTACGCTAAACTCTCGAGAAGAGGATCATGCAAATTCATATTTAACCCTTATCAATTATAGAATGATAATACAATAACATGCATACAAAGAAAAATGAAAATGACAATGATTTACCCTGGGGAAAACCTTTCGGTAAAAAACTCCAGCACTCCAAAACCTGCACAATGTATTAATCAAAACTATTGTTGTTTACAATACACTTGTAATGCAAGTTCTTTCAGGAGATAACCGACACTTGAAGACAAATCTGGTAGCATAACAGTATTCCAACAATACACTAACTTCACTCTGCGATTTGCAACCTAGAAATGCTTATATCATGTGCTTCCCTTTTTAGGGAAACTTCCAAAGATAACCTTATTAGGCTTTTACCATTCTCCAAAAAAATAGGAACCCCAACCCCATGCATTGCAGAAGAGTGTACAGTACTCAACATAATCAGTTGCCACATGTCTTTCATGTCTTCACCTATCATCAAATCTTTCACAGTTAGCTCTTACAAATATTAATGACCATCATAGGAATCCGTCATAACCATTTTAGTCATGATTACCTTACACATTGTCCAAAGTGCCGACATTTGGCAAATAACCTCTATTCACCTAGACCAAGTTTTATCATCCTTGTCATCTTCCAAGTGGAGTGAAAACACATGTCCACTCAACTAAATGACAGAACGGATATCAAACTTAAATACATTATTTGCAAACAATTAAATACAAATAAAATAATATCAAATGTAAGGAAATATACAAGGTTGAGACACCTTATTCCTAACATTCTCCCACTTTTCAAACACCTTGTAAGAGCCAAATGAAATAAGTGGATTTAACTGCTATAGGCCGAGAGGCACATAGACTTTGAACACCATCTGTACTTCTCTGTGCCCACAGGTTTTGTCAATGCATCTGCAACATTATTTACTGTATCTACCTTCTCCAAACTTACCTTTCCATCCTCTACCATATCTCTCACAAAGTGAAACTACACATCAATGTGCTTGGTTCTGGCATGGAAAGTTGGATTCTTCACAAGGCAAATAGCACTCTGACTGTCGTAACAAATTTTAATCTATCCTGCATCAACACCAACATCCAAACATAGTCTCTTAAGCCAAATGGCTTCATTACAAGCATGAGTAGCTACCATGTACTCTACTTCTTTTGTGGACAAAGAAACCATAGGTTTTCACTTACTCATCCAACTGATGGCACCACCAAACATAGTGAACACATAGGCACTAGTGGATCTCCTGTTGTCAATGTCACTTGCCCAATCTAAATCCACAAACCCATGAATACAAATTGAATGCGGAGCTCCATAAGAGTTTCCATGATAGCATATGGAATACTCTAATGTACCCTTCAAATATCTGAACACTCTCTTAACTGCATCCCAATGTACCCATCCAGGTTTAGCTATAAACCGACTTAGGACTCCCACTGCTTGGGCAATGTTTGGTCTAGTACAGACCATAGCATACATAAGGCTACCAAATGCACTCGCATAAGGTACTTTTCTCATGTCCTCCACCTCACTAGGAGATTTTGGACAATCATCCACAGATAACTTTGTTCCCATAGAAACATGAACACACAATGGTCTGCATTCTGCCATGCTAAACTTGTCCAACACAGACTTCACATACTTACTTTGACTCAACCAAAGTTTTCTGTTAGATCTATCTCTACTAATTTCTGTAGGATTTGAGAAATACAAATCCACAGAATGCCAAGAATACCTGCATGCAAATAACCTGTTACAAGAGAGAAGCAGAAGGAGGAAAAAGCAGAACTCAGAAGTTACTCAAAATGTGAGAGAA
>MU225602.1:275308-287063 GCA_018584345.1 Thuja plicata | reverse complement strand
AGTGGCCTTGTTAGAGGACTTAGAACATTCCAATCTAAATGTCACCTTGTTAGAGGATTTATACAAATGACTGTTAATTCAACCTTGTTAAAGGATTTAACTGATACAATGGTAAGAAAGTAATCAATAGTTGTTATCTGATACATACAACTTACTTTGCAATTCAGATCCAATTATAGCTCTGATGTTAACTTACTGGGTAGCTTGCATTGTCATTTCAACCTTCTAATCTACTTGGAAATCCATCAAGAAATCACACATGCAACACTCTGCTTCTGCCTTTTTGCCTTCTCTGCTAGATCATGCTAAATAGTAAATTAACTATGCAAACCCTTTTTGCATACACATGCATTCATCCACTCTTGCACACTGAATGAATAACCCCTTTTTAATTATCATATACCTCTCTATCTAGGTCAGATAAATCTTTTGTCACTTAAACAAGATCGTAGATCTTAGGTTAGGTCAGATCCAACGGATCATTCCATCTTTGCATTACATTTAGTTCTCCAAAGTAGTCTATAATTAAATCTTGAAACCATGCATTAATTTTGGTTACCCATACATTAAATGACATGGATCAATCTTTAATTAACATTTCATATCCCAATAAAATCAACTAAGTCAGCCAGAGATCTCAAATCTCATCAATAATCAAACTTCTGTAAGTCAGCCTTCATTACTATTTTCACTTGACAATTTCAATGGCACTCGGCATTGAGAAACTTTTTACTCATCACAAGCAACTTTACTTGGCACAAGAAACTTTGCTCATCATAAGCAACTTTACTCGGCACAAGCCAAACTTGCTCGACACAGAACAACCAGAAAAACTATCTTTGAAAGATAAACAACTAATTACTTTGCCAGAGTGCCAACTGATCAAATACCCTTTGAATTGCCTTAACTCAACCATTCACTTGGTATTCTTGTTAAATATTCTTCATCAAAAATAGATATGGTACTCAAATAGATAGCAATAGTCTCACCAGTAAAGGTTTGACATCAATGACAAAATAACAATTGCTTGCATTGTCACTTTCCAACATCTGGCAAGTCTAGGTTCAATTCCTTTTCTATCATCTTGATCATCATTTTATCCTTCATTCCAATCTCCATCACTTGGCACATCATCTTGAGCAATATCTTGATTTTCAGTATTTACAGCTTGATGCTCAGTTGCAATATTCTATTTCTTGGGAGCTATACATTGTTGGTTGGGCAGAGTGTCAGGTTCTTCATTGTAAAAAAACATGTTGTAGTCCTCTGGTTCTTTTGTGCTTTCCTTTTCATTCTTCTCTGCAAATTCATCTATCTTTACATTTGCACTTTCAACAATTTGGTTAGAGGCTTTATTGAGACATTTATAAGCCTTGCTCTTGGTGGAATACCCTATAAATATACCTTCATCACTTTTCGAGTCAAGCTTTCCATTTCTATCATCTTTTAAGATATAACATTGACTACCAAAGATTTTGAAGTAACTTACATTGGGTTTGTAACCATACCATAGCTCATAGGGTGTCTTCTTGGTGTCTTTCTTCAATTGTACTATGTTCAATGTGTAAAGAACAGTACTGACAACTTCCCTCTAGAAGATTTGAGCGATGCCTTTCTCTATCATCAGTGTCCTTTCACAATCAAGAATGGATCTATTCCTTCTTTTAGCAATTCAATTTTGTTGTGGTGTTCTTGGTGCAGAGACCTATCTTTTGATTCCATGCTCATTGAAAAAGTTATTGTATCTATATGAAATAAATTCCCCTCATCTATCTGATCTTCAGCATTTCAATTCTTTACCACTTTGTTTTTCTACCATTGCTTTGTACCATTTAAACATCTGGAATGCTTCTGATTTATCTTTTAGAAACATAAATGTCATCATTCTAGAGTAATCATCAACAAAGAGAATAAAATATCTATCACCATAGTAACTTTTCTTCTTCATGGGTCCACATAGATCAGTATGGACTAATTCTAGAATGGCATCAGATGTATGGGTTTTGCTTTTGAATCTAGACTTTGTCATCTTACCTTTTTGACAATTTTTGCACATGATGTTGTCAGGCTTAGTCATCATCGGTAAGCCTCTTACATTTCTCTTTTTACTTATCTTTATCATGTTGTCAAAGTTTACATGACACAATGTTTTATGCCATAACCATATGTCTTCATTTCTAGCCATTAAGCAAGTGGTGTCAGTATCATTCAGATAGAATAAGTTACCTTTTGTCTGCTCACCGGTACCAATCAAATTTCCTGATTCATTGAAGATCTTTGCCTTCTTATTTTCAAATGCTACTCTATGACCTAAATTATTCAACTGAGAAACACTCAATAGATTATAATTCAATCCTTTCACCCAATAAGCATTTTCAAATTTTATCAGGTTATTCAACATTATGGTTCCTCTACCTTCAACTGGACAAGGTGTATCACTACCCATTCTTACTGAGCCACCATTATAGTATTTGAAAGTCTCAAACTTTTTTTTTTCACTGGTCATATGGTGAATGTAGCCACTAGCTATGATCCAAACATCATTCTTAGTAACTTTAGATATGAGTGCAGTTTCTACATACCTTTCTTCATCTTCATTTGAATCATCTTTTACTGCTACAAACACCATCTCAATGTATTCATCAGATTCGGTGTCAGTATCTTCATCTTTTCATTTAGCTAGGTAACTAGTCTTCTTTCTTTTGTCCTTGTAGTCTTGGGTATCTCTTCTTTCTGATTTTCGGTTGCTTCTGTAACCACCTCTATCAAACTTCTTTTCAAATGACCTTTCATTACTTGTGTCATCTTTTCTCCTATTAGGACATCTTGCTGCAAAGTGTCCAATCTCTTTACAATTAAAAAATACAAGTGGTAATTTACCTTTGCCTCTCTGCATTCTTCTTTCCATAAGTTCTTCAATTTCATCAAGATCTTCTTCTTCAGTTTCACTATCACTATCTTTTCTCATAGTGTGTTTATGACTTGATTTAGTTATTCTCAAAGAAGATTTGAATGCAGACTCTATGTTTGGTAAGACACTGTTATCAAAGTTATTCATCTCGAATGAAATCATTCTTCCAATCAAACTATCTATAGTAACATTGTTATTTTCTAATGCTCTCATTTCTTGTATGTCAAATAATCTAATAGCATAAGTAGGCAGTAAGGTTCTTAGAATTTTACTTACCACAGTATCTTTTTCTAATACACCTCCAACTCCTCGAATAACATTGACTACCTCTTTGATTCTTGTGCTATACTGTGTGATGTTTTCACCTTCTTTCATTCTGAGATCATCAAAATTTTCTCTAAGGCTTTCTTCCTTGGCTCTCAGAACATTTTTATCACCACCATGTACAAGGTTCAATTTATTTTACATCTTCTTTGCAGTTGTGCATGCTTTGACATCTTCAAATTTAGCATCAGAGAGTGAGGAAGAAAGCTCTACTATCATGCAGTTGTGCTCATGCTTCTCTCTCATTTGTTCAACTATGGGTGCTCCTATGGGCAACATATATTCAGTATATAAGTATTGAGTAACATCATTTCCAATACCTGATAAGTGGAGTCTTATCCTACTTTTCCATGAAGCAAATTTGTCTTTTCTCAACTTGGGCACATCGTGTCTGTTCATCTTGTGATCTTTAGCTTAGGTCTTGAAACCCTCCTTCTAAGAACACAAGATCTGATACCAATTGTTAGTAATAACTAAGAGGGGGGGGGGGGGGGGAAATCNGGGGGGTAAATCAGTGGCCTCAAAAATTAATCCTTAAATCAACCCTTAAAACTTAGTACCACAAAATTATACCTCTAGTTATCTTTAGTCTTGTAAGATGAATGCCTGCATATACTTATATCAAATTACTACTTGTCAGAATGCTTTGTAAAACCTTCTACTGTATGTTTACCAATAAGCAGTCTATCTATTTATCGAAATATAGTAAATAACTAGTGTATACCGATCAATCCAGATTTACTTATGTTAAATGAAAAACAATAAAGTAACGACTCATAAACACATGACATGGATTTTTAACATGGAAACCATGTTAAGGAAAAAACCACTGGGACTGGTACCCCAAATTTTCACTCTTATGAAGTGAGCTCAGTGAAGAGCCAACCTTGTTAAAGGCTACAAACATATTGTTAGGTGTGACCTTGTTAGAGGATTTAATTGAATAGTTTGTCACTTAGTATCTGGCATCTAATGCTACCATCCTTGATCAAACACTCACTTGGCCTGTCAATAGGTATCGGGCATACCCAATGCTACTTTGTATGATCAAACTTTTTAATACTCCTTGGGATGTATCTCACTTAGAAAAGACTTTTAAGTCCTGCTCGGTTAAGAGACTTGATGCTTCAATGGTTAAACTGAAATAGTAAAGTGATCTACTCACATATAACACTAGAATTGCAATTTTTAGATCTATTGTAAGTGCATTATTTTTCTGATCAATGTTATAAATTCAATACCTTTGCTTCACACTGTTCTTCTCTGTGATGTTGTATCACTGTTCGTCAGTGTCTGCATAATCTAGCTCTTTCCTCAGCTTGTTTGATCAAGTCTGAATGAATACTTTCTTCTCCTTTAGAATCTCTTTAGCATCTATTTTCTTGTCACTCCCCTAATTCATATTGAATTATCTTGTCTCTTATATAGACATGATTTCACCGTTTCTTGGCTTTCTTGATGTTGGCATGATCCACAATACTCGCCAATTAGATTTAAATCAAAACTCTAGTTTTATCTCGTATAAATATTCTTGCCAACTGGACAAAGCATCTTTAAATACTTTACTTATCTCTGGCTTTATCTTGTTGATTAAAACAATGATAAGTACCAGTTAAGTCTATTTTTAGCTCTTGACAGCTAAGCATTTTTCATTTTTGAACTCTCTATTCTGTCGGTGAATACTTTAGTTAGTCATCGGTGACAACTAAATGTTCCGTCAGTGTGAATTCAGTTATCTTCAGGTTCTCCATCCGTTGGGAAACACTATAATTTTGTCTGTCAGGTTACATTGTGCTTTTCCTGTCGGGTAGCACTGTGACTTCTATTGTCGGTAATTCTGTGCTTTTGCTCATCAGGTAACACTGTGACTTTGCTTTCATTGGTTTACTCTTTCTGTTGGTGTATACAATCACTTTGTGAATACTTAAATTTTATGCATTACTAATAGCATATCCTTTAATTCATTGGTTCTTTGAAGTAGTTAGCAGTATGTACATGACCATATAGATTATATCAATTTGACATCAATGACAATACAATACATTAACTGATTTAATGTCTTGCAAGATCATCAACTTAAAATCTTCAAACATTCAATCAGTTATAGCTCATCATTGATACTCTAGTGTGGTGAGAATACACCCACTTAGCGTGTTGTTGTCTGAAGTTGAGAGATTCAAAATCATAGGGTATAACCTTTATATTGTGGACTTTCATTTGATGTAGTTAAAATATCAATATAAAATTCAACATGTAAGTTATTTTCATTTATGTCATCTATTTCATTCGTTTAACTCACTTAGTTTGTATATCAATTTATTTATATTTATTTTAGTACTTTAATTATTTTTTAATATGTTCTTAGTTTAGTTTTATCTTAATTTAGAGCCCCGCTTAGTCTCATTCTTGAGGTAGCATTATAGAGATGATTTTGTTTGAAAGGTGGAAAAATCCTCTACCCTACATTTTGGTGAACCCAACGTGAATGCTGATATGTCAAATCTCTTCCTACAAGGGGTTGATGCATTTGACAAGGCATTCTCTAAACACAACTTTGACATGATAGATGAAGCCTTGGATAATTTCCCATGCATGTCTTTTCGTGATTATAAGTCCATCAAACACCTTTCATGTACAAATATGTCCTTCATAGGTTTTGTTGAGTCCATGAATGTCATTTTAGTCTTGGTAGTATCTTCAAAACCCAAGGGACTGGTCATTTGTGTGACTAGTACTAGTCCCTCACCTAAAAGGATGAAGTCTACACATGATAAATAACGAGGGAATGGTTCTTAGAACATTTTTGTCGAGTTCTTGTGATATAGGAATGAGATGAATAATACCATTTATCATACCTATAAAACTCAAAGGAACAAGGATAACCTTGATTGATCGACTATTATCTTACCTCCTTCTCAACCCAAGCTTCCTCAAGCTCCTAAAACTATATCTAAGAAAACTAGTGACTATGATCTTATCGAGAAACTCTGTATTACTCCAGCTAAGATATCACTTTGGGATTTTCTTCAAATAGCTCTGGTATATCAAGGGATTCTCTAAGAGGGTCTCCAAAATATCCTACTTCCTTCCTTCGTGAGGCCAAAAATGTGAATGTCTTGATGGATCTATTCGTATGGAAACAATGAATATTACCTTCTATCTGCATGAGCTTCCGCCCCTAGAGACTAGGAATCTTGTAGATCCTTTGATGGTCATAGTGTTTGTAAACAATGTAGGAGTAATAAGAACCCTCATTGAAATTGGTTCAGCTCTCAACATTTGTGGTTTGGAATTACTCTCTAGGATTGAGGTGGATAAGAGCTCTTTAGTTGTGTCCTCTCTATTCATTAGAGATTTTGAAAATACAGAAAAGAATACAATAGGTACAAACATGTTACCTCTAAAATTTGTACCCATATTCATCCCTACCCTAGTCTATGTTATTCCAGGGCCTCTCCCTTATAATATTTTGTTGGGAAGACCTTGGGTGCAGTTTCATCTACTTTGCATGGATCGGTCAAGTTTTTATCTCACAACCAAGTTGTTATGATAAAAGATTATCTTGATGCCATGCATTTATGCTATATGGAAGATAAGGGTTAGACCTTGGTTGCTTCCCCATTCAGGAGTTAAGTTACTATGATGACTTCTATTGTGGCGACACCTTCCTCACTAACTCCTCTTACCAAGGAATTTCAAGTAGGAAGTGCACAAAACATGAAGCCGGAGGAAGTTAAAATTCCTCCCAAAGGTGATCTTCCTAAGAATAAGAATCCTTGAATCGGTCCTCACAAGGATGAATCAACCAAGGGAAGGAGTGAATATCCTTAACAAATTGAATTAGTCAAAGATCCTTCTACTCACATGAAGGTCAATGCATGTGTAGGGGGTGATTGAGGAGACTTGTATTTATATGATTCTCATGTTGGAGAAAATATAGTTAACTTGGTCAAGCTGAAGATTCAAAAAATCTCATTTACCATGGCTACAAAGCATGATTATGCTACCATTAATCCCAATGAGTCTTATCACATTGATCACCTCTTATACACCAATCCACTAAGTTCTCAAGAGCTTCACTCAATCTATGGAAAAGGGTATGAACTTTTTTCTAGGTGTGGTTATGATGGGAGAGGTTGTGGAGCTAATCATGAAGGTACCTCTAGAGCTCAATCACTTGCACCACACCACTGGGATAGGGTATCATCCTTTTGAATGCAAGGAAAAACCTTTGTTAAAAATTAACATAATTCTCATCAAGCCCTTAGAGATGGTCCACCCAGAACTCATTGACTCTTATATGAGTTCAAATATAGTTTCCTTGGATATATTATTATTAGAAAAAAGTCTTAAATAATTCTTAGGTGTTTTTGAAAGGTTACCTTTATTTTATCAGAAGAGGCGATTGCCCTATTTTCAAGAGACTCAGATGTACTTTGGGGAGAGTATTAATGACACAGATGAGGGAATCCCCCTCTCTCATTCCACTGACTACTCTTTGACACCACATCTAGAGACTATAATGTCCTTATTAAGGGTGACACTATTGACATCTCTATGACCCCTAGCCACCCATAATTCATTAAGGTAGGGAAGTGTCTTTCTTCAGAAGAATTTAAAGCATATTCTGACCTTCTTCGATAGTATTCTTATGTTTTCACTTGGGCATAGGAGGATATATTAGGAAATTATGAGTCTTTAGTGGTTCATAATATAGTCCCGGTACCATATGCTAATTCCATAAAACAAAAAATATGGAAGATGAATTAGAGGATTGCTTTGATGGTCAAGAATGAAATAGAAAATCTCCTTAAGGCATGTTTTATTAATCACATGGACTATTCACCTTGGATATTGAATATAGTACTTGTTAGTAAACTAGATGGGAATATTCTTATATGCATAGAATTTTGAGATCTAAACAAGGCATCCTTGAAAGACAATTGTCCTCTCCCTAATATGGATATGATTTTGGATTCCACGACAGACCATGTATTCCTTTATTTTATGGATGACTTCTTAGGATATAATTAGATCCTAATAAACTTGGAAGATCAATACAAGATGACCTTCACTACCCCTTGGGGTACCTTTTTATATGTAGTCATGCCATTTGGGTTGAAGAATGATGGTTCTATGTACCAGAGAGTGATGAATTTGATATTCCACAATTTCATCCATAATATCCTAGAGGAGTATGTTGATCAAATCTTGGAAAAATCAAATCCTTCATCATGATCATGTTGACAATATTCAACTTATCTTTGAGAGGATATGTCTCTATAAAATGAGATTAAATCCCTTAAAATTTTTCTTCGGTGTTGATGCTAAAAAATTATTGGGATTTATCATCTCGTAGAGGGGGACAAAGGTTTATATAGATAATATTGATGCCATTATCAACATACATCCACCTAGGAACATATCTCAACTTCACACTTTGTGATGTAAAATCAAATCCATAAGGAGATTTTTTTCTCAATTGGTTGATAGGACATTACCATTTACATGACTATTTAGGAAGGATGTGCAATTCAAATGGGATGGGGATTTTCAGGAAGCCTTTAGCTCTATCTAAGATTATTTGTACAATCCCCCCACCCTAATGCTGGCTTTGTAAGATCACCCCTTTAATCTCTACATCTCAGCATCACAAAATTCTTTTGCAACCATATTGGATCAATACAATGATTAGGGTAAATAAATGATCATTTATTACATTATGTGCATCTTGGCCGAATATGAGACTCAATATTTCACCATAGAGATGAAATTCCTAGCCTTGGTGTTCACCACACAAAAGCTAAGGGCGCACTACCTAATTCATTCAGAAACTAGAGTTTTTACCAAGAATGATCTACTAAAATATCTCTTTTGTAGAGATGACCTATCAGGGAGGCTAGCTAAGTGGGTCATGCTACTCTCTAAGTTTTATCTAAAGTTCATAACTCAGAGGTCAGTAGGTTGGGTGGTTGTTTATCAGTTAGCAGAAGCACCATCCTTGAAAGAATTTCCCATACTAGATTAATTCCCTGATGAGAACCTATGCACTATCTATCATGATCCTATTTGGGACATGTATTTAGATGGGTCTAGGTGTCAAATAGGTTTAGGGGCTAGCTTCATCTTGATATCCCCCAAAGGAAAACTTGTTACTCTCTCTTTCCACTTGAAATTTCATTGTACCAAAAAAAATTTTGAGTACAAATCCAATAATGAAATAGATCTCTGGAAAGTATAGACAAAAAGTAGTAAAAAATATCTTAGTATAGAGAGTTGGCTTTGAATCTTCTCACAAAATTCTCTCACTACACCATAGACAACATTCATGGGAGAGAGAATAAACATGCAGATGCATTGGCAAGAGTAACTTCATTAGTTTGACCTAATTTTAACACTCATGCCTACCAATTTGCGGTGTAGGTCTTGTATTATCTAGAAGTATTGAATCAAGCCATCTCAAGTAACCTCATGTGTGCTTGTGTGGATTCTAGAGAATGGTTTTCAAACATATACTCTTATCTAAAGAGCATAAATTTATCTGACAATGCGAGTAAAAGATTCTATATTAGAACAAGGAAAATTTCTGCATGATATCTAATTTTATCAAATATCTTGTATCACAGATTATATAACAACATTTTTCTATGTTTCTTAACTAAAGTAGAAACACCCCTTACCCTTTGAGAGACCCAATCAGGGTCTAGAAGGAGGGCATGCCAGAGTTAAGTCCTTGGTAAAAAGTTGACTCACATGGGATACTATTGGAAAATGATGGAACAAGATTCTTTCACCTTTGTCAAGAAATGCCAACAATTCTAGCAACATACTAATATGATAAGAGCTCCCGCTCAAGAGCTCCAAAATCATACTTCACTATGGTCCTTCCAAACTTGGGGTTTGAAAATTATCAGAAAGATATCCCCTCCATCCTCAAAGGGACATACGTTTATCATTAAAATTATAGATTATTTCACAAAGTGGGTAGAGGAATCCCCATTAAAGTCCACCATGGATGAGAAAATCTATAAATTTCTCCTAAACAACACCATTCCTCCCTTTGGATTTCCTTCCAGCGTTATCTCTAATAATGGTACCTATTTCAAAAACAACAAGGTGAAGCAATTTCTCGATAAATTCCACATTCAATATTGTTTCTCTACACCTTATTATCCACAATCCAGTGGTCAAGTCAAAGCCTCTAACAAAACCATTGAACAAATCTTGTAGAGTATGGTAAATAAACATGGGAGAGACTAGCATGTCTAGTTGACCTATCATTTATGGGAATATCATGCTACATCAGTACAAATACTAGGACTACTCCCTATTGCTTGGTGTATGGAGACGATTCTATAATGCTGCTATAGATCAAGATACCATCACTATGTGTTTCTCTAAGAGGAGTGATTGATGATGAGACTAATCATGTCAATCACCTACATGAGCTAGAAATGTTAGATGAGCGTCATCTTAGGGAACTCCAACATCTCCAGGCTTATCAAAAGTCACTTTCTAAGTAGTACAATCAAAATGTCCTTGTACTTGAATGTGCAAGGTGGGTGATCCAATTCTCAGTGAGAACCAAAGAAATGTAAATGTACCACTAGATGAGAGAGTAAAATTTAGTCCTAGCTGGTTATTTCCATACATAATAAACTTTATTTATAGTTTTGGAGCCTATGGTCTCTCCAAAATTGACGATACCTTGATCAAGGAGCCCATAAATACGACACAACTACATCGATATTATGCTTGATGTGCCACATGACAAGTCTAGTAAAGATCCAATGACATCCTATCATGAACAAAAAGTCTATTTGTGTTATGATAACCATAACTATCTCTATATGTGTATATATGTGTGTGTGTGTGTGTGTGTGTGTGTGGACATGCGCAATAATCATCATGATGAAATAGCTGCAATATGTATGAACCAAAAATACATATATGACTAAAGATAATATTATAAATCCATCCGCATAAAGTAGATCATCATAAAAGGTAAAACATATATCATGTGACACCATCTAATCTAAAATATACATACACATATATGATACATATATAAGCATATATGATAAGGAAAAATAATAATAAAGAGCATGAGACACATATGAGCTGATCAAACATTTGTATGTATATATCATTAAATGTCAATATGTACATATATTACATCACTAAAAAAACACATGATACCTGCCTATATGTGTGAAAAATAATTTTTTACATCATGTATACAACTATCAAAACTATCAAGACCCTACCACATGGGTCCTGAATCTAGATGGATTCGATGAATCCTAGGCATGTGGATCATGGCCTGGTGGATCTGGAATATGTTTCTGAGAGACAGATGGAGCTGATGACCTTGATCTGGTAAGGTTAGAATAGGTTGTCTAACTGATATATATATATATATATACATATATATGTATATGTATATATATATGTATATATATATATACATATACATATACCTATATATATATACATATACATATACATATATATGTATAT
>MU225602.1:214331-275199 GCA_018584345.1 Thuja plicata | reverse complement strand
TATGTATATATATATACATATATATACATATATATATATACATACATATATATATGTATATATATATATACAGAGAGAGAGAGAGAGAGAGAGAGAGAGAGAAAGTGAGTGGTTGAGCTTCCTACATGCAACCCTCTAAGCTCTCCTCTCAACTCACCAATATATAGTCTATAATCTATCTCCCACTCTCGAGTCGCCTTTAGATCGTACATCTACTAGAATACCTGGGGTGGTTTATCTAGGTCCACCACAATGCCTCTCCTATCTATATCTACCTCCCTTTGGAGATCATCCATCTATGTACGGAGAGAATCTACTGACTAATTTTCTACCTCAACTATGATCTCCAAGTGCTCTTACTCACTGAGGGTAGTCTCTAACTCTGTCCTCATCTTTTCTCTCTATCCTCTAGCCAGACCTAGATATGCATCTCTATGTACTAAGGAGGATTCTACCTCCTTTTACATGGTCTGATGCAGAACCCTTCTTACCTAGGTTCTAATGACCCCAAACACCCTACTACCTTCACTTAGATGGTGTTTACAAGACATGGCTCTACATGCTAAAGCTTAATCCACACAATCATCTCTATGAAACATTTCAACATCACTTAGGACTCTCTCCTTATCAAATCCTTTCACACAAGGACACAAGGGATTGATTGGGCATAAAATCACCCTCAAATATTCTCCCTACCAATATATATCAACTATTCATGGATTCCATCCTAAAATGACCTAAGTCACACAACCTTAGCATTATAAAAGGTCTCACAAAGAGATTTATGGGTATTTTCTTTAATGAGGCCTAATTAGGCTTGTAGCCCTATTCCACATGTTTTTGGGACACAACTTCAAATTCCTCCAAAGGATCAACCAAAAAAATATAATATTCTGACACCCTCTATTGAATTACACAATCTCCTAGAGGGGATCCTTCTCAGCATCAAAGACAAGGTTTCAAACTCTCAAAAGACTAGAGGCCTAATATGGCTATTAGGCCTTGGTTTACAAAGGGACTCCCATCTCCACTCTCTTCTCTTCCAATATAATGATAAATCATTCAAGGGAAATCCAAAAAATGACTAAATCCAAAGGGAGTTCCTCTGGTTCAACACACAACTCTTGGAACTTCAACATCTTCACAATACAGTAGGTAGTCACATACATATGTCTACCTATGGCACCAGATTTCCCAATGATCCCTGTACTTCCACACTCCTATCTCTAGGAAACATAAAATAAATTGGACCTACTTTCATTTTACAGAGGCACATCAAATTTTGATAAAGTCCAAGTTAGAGCCATTTTGGGGCCAAACCCTTATTTTAGAGTGTTTCACAGAGAAACACAATCCAGTGGATTGAAAAAATAAACAACTGTCAATCTTGATTACTTCAATAATTAAAACCAAGTTAGAATGAAAGGAATTTTTTTTAGAAACTCCCCAAATTAATCAAAGACCACCACACATCTGTACATACTCAGGAGCATCAATTTTGCAAGAAATCTGCATCAATTTTCTTGTTTACAATTACACAAATCCATACAATAATACCCAAACCATTGGAAATGGATTCTTTGGGGTTCATATATCTTCTCCCAATGGTTCATAACCAGAATTTGAAATTTAGATTTGTTGGGAGGAAAGTTGCATTATTGCGACAAAATGTTGTTAATCTTGTCAAAATGCAAGATTTGCATTTTTTACAACTTTTACATATTTTCAAAGAGAATTGCATTTTCTAATCAACTCAACCCTCCTTGACATAGGAGTGGTAAACCATTATTAAAAACATTAAAATAATTCCTAGAGGACCTAAAATCCCTAAGGACTAAACATTTTTCCCCTTGGCTCTTATGTCAATGGTGGTTTATAATACACCTAACCATGACATGAGTTACACAAATATGGGTCTTTATTAGAGAATGAAAGAAAACATAAAGACGACATAATTCCTCATCCTCATAGTCAAAGGTGGGTGCTCCTGCACCATACTCCCCTTGAGAAAATATCTCAAGCCCTCTTGATATTAGGTGATGAAGATCTGCACCGTGGTTCTCAATTTGTTGTTTAGACATCCATACTGCCTCAGAGTCAGGTTTGTCTTTCCAATGGACCAAATACTCTTTTTATTCTCTATTTCTTGTTTTATTTTCTATCCTATTATCCAATATATTCTCTAGGATTGGTCGATCATCAACAAGAAATTCCTATATATCAGAGCTATCACCTGCATTCACATCACTTTTGTATGGGGTTAGATCATAAACATTAAATATAGGGGATAGACCAAGATCTGGAGGGAGTTGAATTTCATAAGCATTATGCCCACACTTATTAAGGATTTGATAGGGTCCTATCTTTATCTGGATTATCTTTGTGTATTTGTGCTTTGGGAGTCTCTCCTTCTTCAAGTTGACCCATACCAAGTCTCCAACAACAAAGTGAACATCCCTTTTTCTTTTGTCAACATACTATTTTTATTTGTTAGTAGATTGTTGTAATTGAGATTTAACTTGTTCATGTACCTCCTTGATATCAATTGCAAATGCTTCACCCTCAATACTGATTGATTCTCCCTGATTTAGTTCTCTCAACTCCATGACACCTCTTGGGTGTAGACCACACACAATGTGGAATGGTGAATGACCATTGCTCCTATTTACTATATCATTATATGAGTAATCTTCTTGAGGTATTACTACATCCCACTTCTCACCATGTTTTCTAGTGAGACATCTCAACAAATTCCCTAATTATCTGTTGACCACTTTTATTTGACCATTTGTTTGTGGATGGTATGTAGCTGGGAAAGCTAACTTTGTACCCAATTTCCTTCATAATGTTGTCCAAAAGTTCCCTATGAGCTTTACATCCCTATCTAACACTATATTTAGTGGAAAACCTTGGATTATTACAATGTCCTTGAAAAAGAGATCAAAAACATAAGAAGCATCATAGGTAGTTTTACATGGCAATAAATGAGCCATCTTACTGAATCTATCAACTACCACATAAACACTATTATACCCTTTCTTGGTTCTAGGTAATCCTAACAAAAAACCCATATTGATACTCTCCCATGGTCTTGATGGAATGGGGAGGGGTTGGTAGAGTCCTGTATTGGTAGATATTCCTTTTTCCTTTTGACAAATCACACATGTCTCTACAAACTTTCTGATGCTACGTGCATCTTGGTCCAAAAGTAGTTTCTTTTCACCAACTCTAGGGTCTTATCAAGACTAAAGTCTCCTTCCATGGCTCCACAATTTTTTCCCTGATTAGGTTCACCCTCATGTAGAGTTTTAGGATACACAACTACCCCCCTTTGAAAAGAAAACCATCTTGTATCAAAAATTTAGAGAAATCAATGTGATACCTCTCATCAAATGATGTGCATACCTGATAGATCTCCCCAAAGTCTTCATCTTCTTGGTACACATTCTTCAAGGCTTCAATATATACACTTTCCAAATTGATTTGTGTTACTATCAATACCCTTATACTCAGAGCATCAACCACCTTTTTCTTTACTCCCTTCTTGTGTTTGAGAGAAAAAATTTAGGACTACAATGTCTCAACCCAATTTATATGTCTATGGTTTAGTTTATCATGTATGTTTATAAAACTTAGTGCCTCATTTCCAGTAAACACAATGAAATATTTTGGCATCAAATAGTGTATCCACTTCTTTAAAGAATGAAATAGAGCATACATTTCTAAATCATAGGAGGAATATTTTCTTTTTGCCTCATTTAATTTCTCACTAAAAAATGCTACAGGCTTACCTTCCTGACTCAGAATGACTCGTATAGCCATGTGACTTGTATCACACTCCACTTGGAAAATCTTGTTGAAGTCTAGTAGAGAAAGGACTATTTTTTGAGCCACCTTCTTCTTCAAAGTCTCAAAAGATTAATTAGCTTCATTAGTCCAAAAAAATTTACACTTCTACCCTCCTTTTATGGTTTTAAGCATTGGGGCACAAATATGACTAAATGCTTTTATACATTTCCTATAAAATGTGGAAAAACCATTAAATTTTTTGACATATCCCATTTTCCTAGGGGTAGGCCAAGAAATTATAGCACTTACCTTCTCTTGATCTATCTTCAACTCACCATGTGAGATTACAAAGCCCAAGTAGATTATCTCTTCCTGCATGAGTATACATTTCTAAATTTTTATCATAAACTACTCCTTATGTAGCCTCTTTAGGAATATTTACAAACGTTTTAGGTGCTCCTCCTTTGATCTACTGAAGATTAACTAAGGGATATTTATAAAATGTATATAAACATTGAAAGCAATAGGAAAGCCTTAGGTACAATGGTAAAGAGAGAAGATGGAAGGCTGTGGAAGGATAAAAAAGTAAAAACATGTAAACCTACTAAGGAGGAGGATAGGGTGGATAAATTGGTAAGTGTAGTAAAAGACCTGGCTGCCAAGATTGATAAAAATTATTGGGCTTCTCATGAAAATAGGTATCAATATTAGAGATATGATAGATTCCCAAATTTGAGGGATATGCCATAGAAGAAAAATTGGAAAGATGGCAGGCCTATTGTTGAAAATCAGGAGAGCCAGAAGACTAAGGTAACCCTTGACCCTTTGAAATGAAATGTTGCACACAATATAGAAAAAACACCTTGGTGTCCTACTTGCAATATGCCCCTCTTCTTTTTATTTTATTGTTTCCCAAGCTTTAGTTGAACAAATGAAGGCCAACAGTGAGCAAATGAGCCTAGAACAAGAAGACCATATGGTAAATATGTTCGCTATCAATAGGAATAATGATATGTGGTCTTCTGAAGATGATGAGCCAGTTGCAGATATAGATACTAAGAAAGGAGATTTCCAAAGATAACAGGAACAAGTTTTCTCTTATTCTAATTATGAAACTAATACTATCCTGCAAAATACTATCTATACTCTAGGTGATTATAGATAACATCCTCATTTCATATTGTCTAGTGAGGAGGAAAAAAGATCTTTGACCATAGTAGAAACCAATCAAGCTAGGAGTGCTTACAACTTGATAAATAGGAGTGTAGAGCATAGTCAAGGCAATCTTGCTTCTATGTTCATTAAGGAAACTACCTCAAAGGTTGCTACAAGATCTCAAAGCAAAGTTGAAAATAAGAAGGAAGGTACAAAACAAGGAGAGTCTTCTTATGCTCAAGGAGAAAAGGAGGTAAAAGATGTTATTGACAAGGGAAGAAAAGGTAAGAGCACATATGATATATTGTCTGGATTACCTATTTAATATGAAACATGCTCTTACACAAATGAAATTTTCAGTCCCCTTGATTGAAATATTAAAAATAAAGGAACATAGGAAGGCTGCAATGTTATTTTTCAATGGGATAGTTGATGTCCATGTTAATATTAAAAGGGAGATAAAAATGAAGGGTGTTAGTCATGATCCAGAAACCCCTATCTTATATGTGGGTAATATGATTACCTAAGAACCCTCCCAAGTAGATCCTTTCTATGTAACCATGTTGATAAACAATAAACTTATAAAAACTTGTATGATTGCTTATGGTGCCGCTGCAAATGTAATTCCATATGGAGTAATGAAAGAATTGGGTATGGATATTGAAACTTGTTATGGAAGGTATTATACCATGGAAAATAGAGAGGTCCCTGTGGTTTGAACTCTGAAAGGAGTTGAGGTGAATATTTTTGTCTTTCCTTAGGCAACCTACAAAATGGATAGAGTTATTGTAGTTACCCAACCCCATTATGGTATGCTATTGTCTAGACAGTGGGCTGTAGTAGTTGGAGGTCATGTATAATTGGACTTGTCTTATGTAACAATCTCAGTAGATGGGAATGAAGAAAAATTATATAGATAGCCATGAGTACCAATGACTATTGAAAAGGTGCAAAATGATATGCTTAATTGTTGTGTGGATGTGGACATGGAAAACTTTGGAGTAGAGAAAATCTCTCCACATTGTAAAATATTGATCCATTAGTTGGAGAGATGAAGACACAACAAGGTGGCCTATGGAAAATATAATTTTATGCAGCTTGTTCCAAAGAGGGATCAGGACCTAGTGTTAATTTCTCCATCAAGTACTACATTCAAATACTCTTTATTGTTAACTTTTCAATGTACCAATAATACTGCTAAATATGAAGCCTTATTTTGGGGATTAAATATTGGCATTAGGCATGGTATCAAATTTCTAAATTTTTTTAGGGATTTTGAACTAGTAGTAGCACAAGTTAGATCCAATTATGCTATAAAAAATAATAGATTAAAGATGTACAAGCATGCTATTTGGGATGAGATTTATTTTTTTGATGCCTTTAACATTGAATGGATAGAAAGGTCAAAAAATATCATGGCTGATTTCTTGGCCAATATTTCTTAAAGAATGGTGATTTGGCCTTGAGTGAGGTATCAATTATGTAAGTTAAGAGTAGACTAGCTGTGCCTGATAATGTTTACAAGTGGAAAGTTTTTGAGGATGACCAAGATATCCTTAGGTTTATTCAATTTCTTAACCATTATGAAGGGGAAAATGTAGATTATAATGGTTTAGTTGAGGTGATTGAGGGAAAGGATACTATTTTTGGCAATGAGGTAGTCTAGTTAGGTTCTAATTAGATTCTGAAGGGGCTAGTAGAATTAGAAGCATTGTTCAGTGATCAAGATGATTATCTATCAAATAGGAGCAATGCTAAAATTGAGGATTTGGAGGATGTAAATCTGTGATGAGAAACAACACCTCAAATGATATATATTGGAAAGAGGTTAGATTCCAATGTTAAGGAAAACCTGATAAAGTTGTTAAGAAAACACAAGAATGTGTTTGTCTGGTCATGTGAAGACCTAAAATCCTATAGGGAGGACCTTTTCCAGCATGAGATCCCACTAAAACTAGATGCCAAGCCATTTAGATGCAACAAGAATAAATCCACTACTGGCCCCCAAGATGCAACAAGAATTAAAGAGGTTGAGGGATGCAGGAATTATTAAACCCATAATACATTCAAAGTAGGTCTCTAATTTGGTCCCAATGAGGAAAAGGAATGGTGATATAAGGCTTTGTGTTGATTTTTAGAATTTGAATATTGAATCTTTAAGGGATAATTATTCTTTGCCTAACATGGAGGCAATGTTGCACAAAGTTAGTGGTTGTGATTTATTGTCAATGATGGATGATTTTTCAAGTTACAACTAGGTGTTAGTAAAAGAATCAGATCAATTTAAAAGTGTATTCACTACTCCTTGGGGTACACATGTTAGGAATAAAAATCCACAAGGACAACTGGGAGGGGGGGTGAATCAGTTGTGGGACATATTATTAAACATTAAACATTATAAACCAAAACTTTAATTCAAATGATAACATAGTAAATGGAAACACAATAACACTATCCTTTGTTGTCAAGGAAACCCTGTTAAAGGTAAAACCCTGGTGGGAATTAGCACCCACAAATGATGTATTGAGAGTATAGTATCCCTATTAAAAGATTTAGCCCTATTAGGAGCTTATTACAACATTGCAGTACACAGTCCCTATTAAAGGACAAACCCTATTAGGAGTCAAGATTAATAGTGGGCTCACTGCCTAGGCACACTACCCAAAGAAGGTTAAATCCACCCTCAAGGATTTACAATCCAAATAAGTGTATATAAGAAATATACAATCCAATGAACTATCTAATAGCAACTGTCTTTTCTTGGTCAGTTCCAATGAAGTATTATAATCAAAAACTCTTCTCTACATCCATCAACTAATCAAGATTTGTAGCACTCACACTTCTTTGTCCTTTCAATTACCTTCTCATCATACCTCTATCTTTTCAAAAGAAAATATCTCTCATATATACCCTATCACAATAATTGATTAGGTCAGCCAATTAAGCTTTCCCAATATACAAATAATTATTTAACCCCTTGCTAAGATACACATGGTACCTAAAAAAAGTAAACATCAATTAAAATACATTAGATATAATCCAAGATTCGCAATCTATGATCATAATCCACAATGCATGTTACATCTATGAAGTCAGCTCCAAATAGGTCTCCTCTAGAATAGATGTCATAGATAACGTCACCAAAAATCACACAACTTGCAATAAATAAATAAAAATTCCTCAATATTACTTTTATCATCTCTTAATCTCACATAACCTGAATCAACATCATCTGTAAGATATCCCCAAAACATAGAGACTCACTCTGTTAAGCATCATTGTCACAGTCCAGAAACCTGTCTTCACTAAAACATCTATAAAAACTCCAATATGCAATATTAAGCTAAGAAACCTTAGGAATAAGGTCATCACACATCCTTCTTCATATCATCATCTTCACTCATTTTGATTCATCCATACAGTATCCATACACTTCTGTCAGTCATCATACAATAGTAATAACCAGTCTATTCTCTCCAAAGAAACATGTGTTGATATCGATGACAAAACACGAATGACAACAACATAAGTAGTACCCAATTCTAATATCAGCCAACAATCTCCCCCTTTGGCATTGATGGTAACATATGGGAAAATCCATCAACCCAAAAGTACTCTCTCTCTCTCTCTCAATACAATCTTCTCAATATCCCAACACAATTCTCCCTAAAGAATTAGGGATTTTCTCATATAATCTCTCCCACTTTGACAAAAATGGAAAAGGGTTCCATAATTATTTTTTAATCTTCTATAAGGTGTAGCTTTTTCAAATCTTCATGTATAGCAGCTAGGTAAAAAATCACCCAAATGTGCTCTATACTGTTCCTGCGATCACTTTCCTTGAGGAGTAGATCCATACATCAAGTCCAGAAAATGATATAGATCTAAAATCCACTGGAATGATGCATGCCTGCATCAATTAATTATCACATGGAGGGTCTCTCACCCCAAGCATGCTTCTGAGATACTCAAAAGAATATTTTGGAAAAGGTTTTGTAAATATATCCGCTATCTATTCCTTTGTGCTAGCATACTCCAGTCTAATCTCTTTCTCTACTACCTAGTCTCTCAAGAAATGATACTTAATATAAATATGTTTATTCTTTGAATGCATTACAGGGTTCTTCAAAATATTCACTATGATAGGGTTATAACAATGGATAACCAATGGCTCTTAAAAAATTATTCCAATGTCCTTCAACATTTGTTTCATCCAAACAAATTGTGTATAATGTATAGTAGCAAGAACATACTCAGATTCAATGGTAGACTGAGCAATATACAGTCCTGCTTCTTACTTAACCATGAAACCAACTTTTTTCCAAGGAAAAATGCTCCACCACTTATACTCTTTCTATCATCCACACTACCTATCCAATCAGCACCAGTATAAGAATGTAAAATAAAGTCATCTTATTTTTCATACCATAATCCATACTCTATTGTTCCTTTCAAGTATCTGAAAATTATTTTCACAGCAGCAAGGTGTGTCTCTTTAGGATCTGCTTGATATCTTGCCACAATTCCAACTGCACTGGAAATATCTGGTTAGGTGTGAGTTAGATATTGTAGACCTCCAATCATTAATCTGTACTTTGTCTAAAAAACACTCTGAGTTTCATAATTACTAGTAAGTTTATAGCCAGTCTCCATGGGTGTCCTAATAGGTTTACAATCTTCCATTCCAAACTTCTTCAATATTTCCTTAAGGTACTTGGTGTGAGATATAAAATACCAATCTTGTTTTGATTAATTTGCAAACCATGAAAAAAATTCATCTCACCAATCATTGACATTTCAAATTCATTTTCTATTTCTTTAGAGAACTTTTTACTCATTTTATCATTGCTTCCAAAAATGATATCATCAACAAAAAATTCTATGATTAAGATTCCATCTTCACGAGTTCTTAAATATAAATTATTGTCTACATTACCTTTTCTGAAACCAATACGAAGTGGATACCTGCCTAGTCTTTTGTACCATGCTCTTGGTGCTTGTTTTAGTCCATATAATACTTTATTTAACTTACAAACCATGTCTTCATCTTTTGTCAAAGGAAATCCATCTGGTTTCTCTATGTATACTTCTTCCAAATCTCCATTCAAGAATTCAGATTTCACATCCATCTGATATACTTTAAAGTCTTTATGTGCAACACAAGCAAGAAATAATCCAACCTAGCGACTGGAAAATTTTTTCTTCAAAGTCTATGCCTTCTTGTTTCAAGTAGCCTTTACAAACAATTCTAGCCTTATTTCTTACCACTGTTCCTTCCTCATCCATTTTGTTTCTAAAAACCCATTTAGTTCCTATCATATTTTTTTTTAGGTCTTGGAACTAATTCCCAAGTATTGTTTTTCTTTATCTGTTCTAGTTCTTCCTACATAGATTTAGTCAAAGATTCATCTCTACAAGCTTCATCAGTAGTTTTTGGCTCAAATTGAGAAATCAAAAAAAAATTGTCTCTTACTTTTGATCTTGTCATCATTCCTTTACTTGCATTACCAATGATTTGATTTTCAAGATGGTTCATCTTAACATACCTCGGAGTCTTAGGAGTTTCAGTAAGCTCAATTGATTCATCTTCAATTTCATCATCAATCTCCAAAGGTTTCACAGGATCAATAGTGACCTCTTTTATCTCTTCAATCTGACCACAATCATACATTCTTTGCCGAATCTGAAAATTATCATCTATCCTCACATTAGAGCTTTCAATAAACTTCCTCAATCTTAGATTGAAACATTTATAGGCTTTTCTCTTAGTAGAATAACCAAGGAAGATACCTTCATCATTTCTAGCATCAAACTTCCCTATCTCATCATCTCTTTTGATATAGCATTTAATTCCAAATATTCTGAAATATTTTACAGTAGGAGTATGATCAAACCATAATTCATAAGGAGTCTTACTTGTACCTTCTATAATCTGAATTTTTTTCAAGGTGTACATAGAATTACCAACAACTTCTCTCCAATGAACATGTGATACATTTCCTTCCAGTAGCATAGTTCTGGCATCATCTAATATTGTTATGTTTCTTTTCTCTACTATCCCATTCTGTTATGGTGTCCTAGGAACAAATGTCTGTCTGAATATTCCATGCTCTTTGCAATAGGTATTAAATAAATATGAAGTAAAATCACCACCTCTATCTGATCTCAAACATTTTATCTTCAAACCTAATTCATTCTCAACTTTTTCTTTGAATATATTGAATTTTTTGAATGCCTCATATTTCTCTCTTAAATATGTAACCCACATAATTCTACAAAAGTCATCAAAAAAATTATAAATTACCTTTCACCATAATAAGATCTTGTTCTTGTAGGACCACACAGATCTATATGTACCAAATCCAACTTTCATTTTGTTGAATAAGATTTTCTTTTAAAATTGCTTCTAGTCTTCTTCCCCATAGCACACTCTCTACACATAGTGTTCGATGGATTTACAATCCTAGGTATATCTCTTACTACATTATTCATACTTTCCTTCACAATATTATCTAGGTTAACATGAAAAAATATTCTATTCCATAACCAACTGTCATCAACCTTTTCAATAAAAAAAGAGCCTCAGATGTATTCAATTAAAATACATTACCTCTAGATTTAGTACCAGATGCGACCAATTCTCGTGATTTACTTCTGATATAACATTTCCCATTAATGAATTTTAATTATTAACCTCTATCCACTAGCTGTCCAACACTCAAAAGATTATGCTTAAGTCCATCAACAAGAAGTACATTGTCAGTATTAGTGTTTCCATCCATAGAAATAGATCCAACTCCAACGATAAGCTTAGAAGTATTGTAACCAAATCTAGCAACACCACCATCATATCTTTTTAGAGTAAAAATTTATTTTTATCTCTAGTCATATGATATGAATAACCACTATCTATAACCCATTCAGATTTCTTTTCAGCATGAGATACTAAGGCTTTTTCTTCATGTATAGGCTCATCATCCTTAATAGAAATAAATCCAATCTCATCATAGTCAACAACATCATCATCATCAAAAACACCTTCACTAACATAATAAAATTCCTTGTCTTTTGGATACTTTGATTTGTAAAACTTAGTTTTATGTTTTGGAACCCTTGTAGGACATCAAGATGAAAAATGACCTATCTTGTTGCATGAAAAACATTTCAAAGGTAAATTTCCTTCCAATTTACCCTTACCTCTCTTTTCTCTTCTAGCGATCAGGGATACCACTTCATCTAGCTTTCTTTCTTCTTCCTTTATTTGTTCCCATTCATCAACATAATCTCCAAGTTCTTCTCTTAAGTCACTATTGCTGGTGCTCACAATTATAGATAAGGTCTTTTTTTTCTATGCACAGTCACCTTAAATGTTGACTGAACTTTAGGTAGAGAATCTCCCAGTTCTGCGGGCTCAAAAGTAGTTAGATTTTTAATCAACATATCTCTATTGAAGTTTGATGTCAAAGGTATAATATGCTCTATAGATTTTACTTTAGTTTTGTATGTAGGTGTTAGATATCTGAGAATCTTCACAATCACTTCTTCACTATAAGTACCTCCAGAGTTCCTAATGCTAGTAACCACTTTAGTAATTCTTTGTGCATATAATCTAATGTTATCATCATCTTTCATTTTTAATGATTCCATCTTTGTCTTCCAGTTTTTTAGCTTCGCCTATTTTGTAAACTCATCTCCTTCATATAGTGCTTCCAATCTTGTCCAATTTTCATGTGCAGAATCTAGTTATTTTACTTCTATGAATTTGCCTTCAGAAAGTGTGCTAATAAATGATTCCCTTGCAACCATGTTACATGAAAATAAATTATTTTCATCTTCAGTAACTTCATCCATTTCATCCTTAGTTTTATCTTTTCATTCCTTTTTGTGATCATCCAGTAGTCATTTCCCAAACATAGAAAATATGTTCACATCTTGTTATTCAACCTGTCAAATTTTTCAAGATCAAATTTTGGACTATCCTTCCTGTAGTAAGTCATCTTCAAAATCACCTCAAGCTATTAATCTTTCTCTCTAAGGACTAGCAACTCTGATACCAATTGTTAGGAATAATAGTTCACAAGAACAACTGAGAGGGGGGTGAATCAGTTGTGAGACAGATTATTAAACATTAAAATTTATAAACCAAAACTTCAATTCAAATGATAACACAATAAAATAATCCTTTGTTGTCAAGTAAACCCTGTTAAAGGTAAAACCTCGGTGGGAATTAGCACCCACAAATGATGTACTGGGAGTATAGTATCCCTATTAAAATATTTAGCCATGTTAGGAGCTTATTACAACATTACAGTACACAATCCCTGTTAAAGGACATAACCTGTTAGGATTCAAGAGTAATAGTGGGCTTAATGCCCAAGCACAGTTCCCAAAAAAGGTTAAAGCCACCCTCAAGGATTTACAATATGAACAAGTGTATATAAGAAATATACAATCCAGTGAATTGTCTGATAGCAACTGTCTTTGCTTGATTAGATCCAATGAATTGCTATAATCACAAACTCTGTTCTACATTCAGCAGCCAATCAAGCTTCACAACTCTCACACTTCTCTATCTTTTCAATTACCTTCTCATCATACCTCTATCTTTTCAGAAGAAAATATCTCTCATATATTCCCTATTAAAATAATTAATTAGGTTGGTCAATTAATCTTTCCCAATTTACAAATAATCATTTAGCCCCTTCCTAAGATACACATGATACCTAAAACAAGTAAAAATCAATTACAATACATCAAATATAATCCAAGATCTGTAATCCATGCTCGCAATCCACAATGCTTGCTACATCTCTAAAGTTAGCCCCAAGTAGGTATCCTCCAGAATACATGCCACAACTGACATCACCAACAATCACACAACTTGCAATAAATATCAAACATTCCTCAATATGCCTTCTATCATCTCTTAAGCTCGCATAACCTGAATCATCATTGTCTGTAAGATATCCTTAAAACACAGAGACTCGCTCTGTCAAGCATCATTGTCATAGTCTAGAAACTAGTCCTCACTAAAACATTTGTAACAACTCCAATATGCAATATTAAGCCAAGAGACCTTAGGAATAAAGTCATCACAATTCCTTCTTCATATCATCATCTTTTCTCATTCTGATTCATCCGTATAGTATTCGTACACTTCTGTCAGTTATCATACAATAGTAGTAACCTATCTATTTTCTCCAGAGAAACATATGTTGACATCACTAACAAAACATGAATGCCAACAACATCAGTAGTACCCAATTATAATATCATCCAACAACATATTTGAATATTAGAATGCCCTTTGGTCTCATAAATGTTCGGGCAACATTCCAGAGAGCTATGGATGTTACATTCAAAGAATTTATTGATTTATTTATGGTGATTTATTAAGATGACTTGACAACATATTCCAAGAAAAAAGAGGACCATTATGGTCATTTGGAAAATATTTTTAATAGGGCTTTGGAATATGGTGTTTCTTTAAATCCTAAGAAATGTCAGTTTGCAGTAACAAAAGGAAAGTTTCTAGGACATATTGTGTCAAGGGAAGGAGTGGGAATTGACCCAGAAAGGATAGAAGAAATCCATAAGGTCACTTCTCTAAAGAATTTCAAGGGAGTGTAATCTTTCTTAGGAAAGATTAATTTTGTGAGGAGGTTTATTGCTAACTTTATAGAAATAGTTAAGCCTATAATTAAATTGTTAAATAAGGATACAAAATTTGAATGGGATGAAGGAGCACAATTTTCTTTTGAGAAAATGAAGAAGGTAGTTCAAGAAGCACCTATTTTGAGGTCTCCTAATTATAGTAGGCCATTTTCATTATTTTCTTTTGCATCTTTTCATACAATTATTGTTGTGTTATTGTAGAAAGATGATGAGGAGTATGAACATCCCATTGCATGTTTTAGTAAATCTCTCCAAGCTGCAGAGTTGAACTATGAGATGATGAAAAAAAACATATGCCCTAGGTAAAGCTATTAAATAATTAAGACATTATCTGGTTTGTGAAAAAGTGATTGCATATGTACCTTATGAAAAAATCAAGGACATTCTTACCCAGTTAGAGATTATTGGCAAATGATGCAAATGGATTAATAGGATTGAAGAGTTTAATTTGGAAATCCATATTACCAAATTATTACGAGGATTAGGCTTATAAAAGATAATGACTGCAAAGAATATGGATTTGGTTTAGGTAAATCTATGGGAATACAAGCTCTAATAGTGACTAGTATTGAAAGACAACCCTGAGACTATGATTGATAATTAGAAAAGAACCCTCAGGTTCCAAGCCCAAAGATACACATTAGTACAGGGAGACTTATATTGAAAAGATAGAAATGGTGTACTTTTGTTGTGCTAAGATGAATGATGGGTTGAAAAGTTTCTAGAAGAGATTCATGATGGTGTCTCTGGTGGACATTATTCTGCCAAGACTACTGCTCACAAGATCCTTATGGCTGATTATTTTTGGCCTTGTTTGTTTAAATATCTTTCAAGCTTGTACAAAAGTGTGAAACATATCAGAGATTTGCTTCCAAGATAAATTGTTCAGGTGCTTTGTTGTTAAAACCAATAGTGGTTGAGGCACCTTTTTCCATGTGGGGGATTGATTTCATTGGGGAGTTTTCAGAAAATTCTATTGGTGGACATAGTTGGAAATTGGTTACCACATATTACTTGACAAAATGAATAGATGTAATTCCTGCCAAGAAAGCAACTAGTAAAGTTATCATTAAGTTTCTAATGGAAAATATTCTAACTAGATTTGGTGTCCCTATGAAATTGATAATGGATAATGCTATGTGTCTCAAGTCATAAGAGTTTAAATACTTTTGTGATGAATATGGAATTATGATGTCATACTCTTCCCCATACCACCCACAAGCTAATGGAAAAGTATAATCCAGTAATAATAACATTCTATAGATTTTGAAGAAAACTTTGACAACAAACAAAAGAGCTTGTAATTCTAAGTTAAAATTAGCTTTATGGACTGATAGAGTAACCATAAAAAAGGCTACTAACAAGTCTCCTTTTGAATTGGTATATGGTATGTAGGTCAGATTACCATTGAATAATTTACTTCCTATTTATAAATTCATTGAGGATGAAGGGTTGGAAGTGAGTGATATCATGCATAAAAAAATGGTCCAATTGAATGAAATCAGATAAGAGAAATAGAAGAAAAACTTGAAGAATCAATAGAAAATGAAGTATCTATTTGACAAGAGATCCAACAATAGAAGGCTTCAGCTAGATGACATGGTATTGTAGTGGAATTCTAAAGCTAAAGAAAAAGAAAAGCATAAAAATTTTGAATCCTTATGGTTAGGGCCTTATGTTATTCATCAAACACATCATAAGGATTCATATTTCTTGATAAATTTGGATGATGAGGTATTGGAATTGTCAGTGCATGTACAATTCCTAAAAAGTTTATTTAACTGAGGTTTATTTTCATGCACAGTAGTCATGTATATATGTAGTTGGTTTTAGATGTGCTATTTTTCTGTAGGATGTACATTTCTATAAGCTCCTGAGTTTTTTGCTACTGAGATTTGTCTTGTCCCAAGTCTACTTTTCCTAGAGTTTTGAATTCTTGCCTTGATCTTGCAATCAAGAATCCTCAGTTAGAGCCATTATTGGCCATAATTTCTCCATTTGGCATGTCTATATTCTGGGCCTGGTTAGGGTTGCAAATGGTTTACCCTGCTATTAGATCTTTCATTTGTTCTGCCATGTTTTAGGCCTAGTTCATAAACCCTAAGGTCACTTTTAAAACCCTTTCTATTATTTTGGTCATAAACCCTAGGTCTCATATTCTTGTTATAAATTTGAGTTACCTTTTTTCGGTCACTTAATTCCTAAAACCCACGTGTTCTTAATTTGTCATTTGATGGGTCTTAAGTCATTGAGCGGGGCCACCTTTTAATATTTCCTATAATCCTAGTGGGCTATTTTAATTTTTACTAAGTTCCGAAGTCCCGGTGGCACTTTATTTCTCCCAGGTGTCGAGCATGTTTCTTTTCATCCAATGGCAGTCGCTTTTCCTTGATCACGAGATGTAGACACTTTATGATTAAAAGAATTGTGATGTAGTGCCACTTATATTTTATAATATAACAAGGTCAACGTTCTTCAAAGTTAGCAGCAGAATTGTGAACCATCCGATCAGATTTTGATCAACGACAAGAATAATATCTTGATTGGAAGATGCATTCCCTTTATTCATCAAGGCCTCATGTTAGTATGACAAGTGTCCATCCTTCAACATCTAGTGGTAATGATCTTGACCGTTCGATCTACTTTAATCCAACATCATGCATTATACCTCAAATGTAAAATTCTTGATAGATAACCTTTGTGGGTTTAAGCTTGTGTGCCACGTGGAAAGTGGTCAAGCTTGCAGACAGTTTAATGATCCTTTAGATCTAATTTGATCATGCAGTTCATGTTATTATTCTATGTTGAAGATGTAATCTATTTATCAATTATGGGGTCACGCCCATGCGCCATGTGGAGGTAAGTAGGACCAATGATTCCGAGTTACCAAGGTTGTTTGTGGATGGTTAGATATTTTAGATCTAAATTAGTGTCCATGTCTTTGTGATAGGAGGACATGTAGCCGATGGTGGGACACAGTAAATATTGCAAGTATTATTTTGGGACCATTAGATTCTTTTGATCGTATGGTGTGCGTGATCCTATGGATGTAAAGTGATCATAAGTCAACTATTGCAGGTTCATGATAGATGGACACATTGAAAGGTGGTTGAGCTTAGGAAGGTTAATCTATGGGTAGATATATCTTGATTGTGCGGTGGGGGTTAAACCTCAAACAAAAGGTGATCGATAGATATTCATCGAGACATCGCGACGGAGCAACACGTGTCCAAATCTTATCATTGGCTCGTTGGTAACATAAAAGGAGATCTATGGCTCCATTTTAAAGTTGTGAAAAGATTAAATATGGGCCACCAATGATGTATTTCATGCCACTTGTAGCCATTGGAATGGATATTTGAATTTTCAAATAGTTTCTTCAGGGTTTCAAAGTGGTGGATTGTGTCATTTGTTGGAGACAAATAAATCGATGAATTTGATCATCTGGGTTGTGTTTGTAAAGCTATTGGATGCTAAGTGAAGGAAAGTTGGGCAGTGTTAAATGAATTTATGTGAAGAATGTTTCTTTAGGGTGTTTTATCAATTTCTTAATCCCTTTTTAAGCCCTAGTTCTATCTTTTTCTCTTCTTTTCCATTATTGAATGGTCCTTTCCAAAGTTATATAAAAAGAGATCAAGATTCGGGAGCTGAGGTTTTGAAGAAGGATTAGTTGGTGTTCTATAGTTATGAAGTGACAAATATCCCCAAGGTAATTAATGTAAACAAAAAAATTCCATTTATTATTCCTTTTGTAGAGCTTTCTTCTTCATCTTTCTAAGATGGATGGCGGCTAGGTCAGATTTTCAACAGAATGAATTAAAGAAAGGTCTCAAAATTGTTGATGATGGGGCTAATTGGTTGTTGAATTGAATTAAATTCCTTTTTCATGTAGTAATATAAATTGTTTAGCCCTAACCCTAAAAGGATTTGGAGCTTGTTGTAATCCTTGTTTCTATAAAAGGATTTCTAGGATCACTTTGGAGTGATGGGGATTTTATTCCATAAAAAGGCCTGTAAAGATCTACATATTTTGATTAAGGCTATCAGTATTCTCCTTAGCTCTAATTTCATATGTAATTAATGTTCTGATATCACTATATGTCTATACTTCCTATCATTTATGTGATCTGATTGAATAGTTGTCTTTGTTCCAACTTGTATACTCATTTGGATTGGTTGTTAAGGATATTTCAGTCCATCACTTTGTAAGGAAGAGTGTATAACTAGTTTAAGGTTTGTTTCAAGGAGAGAATTAAAATCCTTAAGGTATTTTCAGTGAGTAGAGGGTTGTAACAAATTTGATGATTATTTTAGCTTTTAAGAAGTGTGAACGGATTATGTAAGGCATAGTTTGATTCAATGATCATTTACAGGTTTTACATTTGATGTGCCTTTTTTATTGAAGATCTTTGCATATTAAGTGAATCCATACCCATTTTATATGGAACTATTATGATATATTAGATTGTGTGGTTCCCATCAACTCCTTATACAAACTGTTATCATTTACTTTTTATGTTACATCATGCCTTCTTGTTTGAAGAACCACTAAATATTGAAGGCAAAAGTTAGGTACACCCGCCTGAGCTTGTGGAGCTCAAAGTGAAGGATGATTTAATCCTTGTTAATTGGGATTTTTTCTTGGCATAATTAGGATTTGGGTTGCATAGAGTCAAGCATTGCTACTATAAAGGATTCTACAAGAAAGAGCTCCAAGAGATTATAATATGAGGTTGTTATAAGGTAGTGATCCTTCGTTAGGGTTGTATCCCTTATTGTATTTGAGAAGTAAGCTCTAGGAAGTGTACCTAAATACATGTGCATTCCCCTTGTAGTACCTTCAACCTAGTATAGTTCTTCTAATAGAGTACATCATCTTGTGGGTTTGATCTCCACCGTGGTTTTTCCCTTAACCAGGTTTTCACGTCAAAAATATTAGTTTTATGTGATGGTTGATGTGTTGTGATCTTTTTTTTTTTAAATGGTCATCATCCAGATCTAAGATTTAATGTTAATATCTTGTTAAGGTTTTGAGATTTGGGACACAATTGATTAACCCCCCTCCCCTCTCAATTGTGTGTGCAACCTTTTTTTATATCAATTGATATCAGATCTAAGCCCTCTTTGGTAATATTGGTCGCTTGAGGAAGATTTGGGGTAACAAATTTTAAGAAGGACAATCTAAGATTGAAAGGCACTGACTATTCAATATGGAAAGGATGCATGGAGACTCACTTGAGATTCATTGGAGATGAACACTAGAACATCACTGAGAAATATTAAAATCCTCTTGCAGTTCTTTCTATTGCTATAGTGGATGAGAAGAATAAATATGAATACAACATCAGAGATACGGAATCATTGTTGAACACAATGTCTGATATAGAGTAGAAAAATGTTATGGAATTTGAAACAACACATCAGGCATGGACAAAGTTGGAGAATCTACATGAAGGATATGAATGCATTAAGAAAGAAGAGTTGTAGAGTTTGAAAGGAAAATTTGAATCATTGAACATGAGCGAAGATGAGAATATCACTTCTTACATACAAAAGGTGAATGAACTTGTTTTTGGAATCAAATGAGCTAGTGGAACATTGGTAGAAGATGAAATTGTTTCTAAGGTTATTACATCCTTGCCTCTTTCTTATAAACACAAGGTTTATGCTATTAAAGAGATATGGATGGTGACAAATGTAACAAGCAACACATTGGTATGATTATAGAGAAAGATCTTCTAAGAATATATCTAGATATGTGAAGGAATGGGAAGAGGTTGAAAAATAAGAGAGAAAGATTGAGGAACTTGAAGCCCTTATTGCAAAGAGATTTCCTAAAGGTGCTGGTAAGTATGAAGGGAATTTACATTTGAAATGTTTTTCTTGTAACAAGATAGGTCATATTGCTGAAATATGTTCTGAGAGAGTACCAAACCATAAGCCTTGGAAATTTCCACCTTGATATCAGAATAAATTTTATTATGTTGCTGAAGAAGGTTTGAATAATGATAATTTGAAAAGAGTGAAGATAAAATTGCGTTTATTGCACTCTAGTTTCATAAATGAGTAAAGAGCCCTAGTTACACATGTTCCAAAGAAAGATGAATGGGTGATAGATAACAAATGTTTACATCATATTATTGGAGATAAGAGCCAATTTGTCAAGGTGGAAAGGTATGATGGTGGTGTTATTAGGTTCAATAATAAAATTCCTTTTATTATCATAGGTAGAGGTTCCATTACACTTGATGGTGAGACTAATAATGATGATGATTTATATGTTGAAGGTCTAAAGCAAAATATTTTGAGTATTGGACAACTTGTTAAAAAAGGTTATGATCTACAATTCAAGAATGAAAAATTTAGACTATTGGGAAGATTAGGTGTTAAGATTTCCATAGCTAGAAATAAAAAAGGTAATGTCTTTCACTTGAATAATGCAAAGAATAGATGTCTGATTGTTCAAATTGATAACAATGGTTATGGCATTGTTGCGCGTTGTTTTTACACAAGTCAATTGCTAGGAATTTGATATCTGAATTCCCCTCTCAAAAGAATTATGAGGTTATTCCCAAGGTTCTCCATGGTCATAATAAAACCACTTTTTAAACTCAGTTGAAGATAAATGTGAATGTTCACAAGGAGGCCTTTGCTAGAACATTTCAAAGTTTAGGCTACAATGCAAATTTTAGTACTTTTTTTTGTATTTTCTTGATTTATCAATATATGTAACTTTCTAACCATGCAAATCTAACTTCAAATCCTTCAATGATTTCCTATTTTAACCCATTTTCAAAATATATCAAAATATTTGAGTAACAAGAAATGTAAGAAAGTTTTCTAAAAATAAAATCTAAAGGACATATACCATTGTTGAATCAAGCTTGCAAATTAAATGATGAAAAGATGGAAACCTATAGAACATGATTCAAATAAAATCACAATTCCATATTCATAAAGTGAAACATTTTGAAGAAACTTTGAACTAGATGTAAGATTTTCCAAAATATATCAGATCGTGAAGCCGCTAGATGAACACACACATGAGAAAAATTTATCTTTTAAAGAAATAGATTTCCAATCATTCATCATAGAAAGATGAAACAACAATGATAAACTCCAATCTAATTGATCGTAGATTCATTCATAATAAACATAGTTGAATCTATGAAATCAATGAACAAGTATACATAGATTCATAAATTTGCATATATAGCAGAAAATTCACACTATGAATGAAGTGCCAACAAGATACATCTTTATTGCATCAAAATCTGACCTTAATTACATCTCTACAATTAAATCTATATTGCATCAACTCAAATATTAGAAACCCTTAGCTAGGGTTTTATATACAAAAAACATGGTGAAAACAAACTAAATCTAGAGTTCATTAATGCTTAATTGTGCCTAAAATGATAGCTAACAAGCCTTCATGGACTTTCACCCACATGTACATTAAATGCATGTAGAATAGGACTTAAATCAGCCACTGAAATGGAAGATTTTGAACTATAGTTCCACCACTTTATCCTCTTGTGTGCATGCAATTTGAAATTTTCTTTGATGCTCACACATAGAATACATGGATCCAACTAACCTTCTGATATGCAACTAATAGAAGACCATTATAATTTTAAAAGTGAACTCTATTCTTCATGTAATCTATACCCAGAAGCATCTTTTGTAAAAACTACAATTAAAAAATGTGTGCCCAAGAATTTTGGAGATCTGGACCTCTAAAAAATGCTATGTTGAAAAATGACTATTTCTAGAGTTTGGTAACTTTAGATTTTCAGAGTTTGGGACCTCTGAAAATACAACTCCAAAATTTGGCTAAGTATAAAAATGACATCAACACATCAAAAAAATGGCTAATTATAAAAATGGCCCACCCGCTTCACAAAAATGGCTAAGTACAAAAATGGCCCCCCAAGCTCACAAAAATTGATAAGTATAAAAGTGGCTCTCAGCTATCCGTAAGAATGTTCAGGTGAAATTTGCGCAATATCTCTATAAATTTCCCAAAATTCATCAAAATTAGGCAGCTTGATAGATTCTAACTACTTCTACCACCTTACCCAGAACAAGGTGAGGTTTGAACTAAATGCTTTAATTTCCTGTATATGCCCCCTCATATAACTCATATCTTGTTTGAAATAAATTAATTGATGTAGGTATTCCTTTGTGTTTACTCTGGCCAAAATCCCTATAAACTACTACACAATATTCTTCATACAATATAATTTCTTCTTATTATCATCTTCATACAACTCTAAGTCCATCTCATCTAATAATTTATCAACTTCTTCTACCCATAGCATGACGTCCTTTCTCTTCTTCTCAATCTTCTCCAAGTTTTCCTAGTAGCTTCTCATGGCAACACGAATAGCTGACACCCACTCATCAAAATTGTCTAGCTCTTCTCCTTTATATAGCTTCACCAAAATTTGAAAGTGTTTCTTTCTTATGACCTCTAGATCCTAAATAGATCCTTGCCAGTGCTCCATCTTATCATCAATCCCTTGCTCTCTTTCCCTTAAATTGATGAGTTGTGTTATCTCAATGAGAATTATTCTAAAAACTTCAAAACCTTTTGAATAGTCTCAAACCCAAAAATTTCAAACTGAGAACTCCAATTTGTAGCTTCTTTCATACAAGGTTTTTTGCACTCTAGGGGAGACTTCTTTTAAAGTGCTTCTTGTAATGTGGCCTCTAGATGATCTTGGTCAATTGGACCAACTACCTTCATTACATAATAATCCAAGGTTACAACCTGGGCCTTCAAACCCTGAATCTCTATTTCATTCTTGTCCAAGTATTTAAACGATTGTTTTAAGCCCAAAGCAGTCAGCGCCTTATCACCTTCTTGGGTGGATTCTTCCAAATCCACTTCCTTCATAACATAATCCTTTGGATTTAACTCTATGATGTTTACCATAGGAGGAGATACTAGAACCTAATCCTTCCACCTTCCTCTATTTTCTTGTGTTATATATTACATTCTCTGGACGTTTTGGCTAGGCTCCCCTTGTGGAACGTCTACCCTAATGTTAACATATCATCATATTCTTCTTTGGTGTATGTCCTTCTCTGGGGTTGTACTTCTTTATCCAACCAAGTGGGATTGGTGGAGGCTGTTAGAGGCTCATATGGGGATATTATTAGGATAGACATTCCTTCATTATTCCCTTTATCTTCCATCTCTACTTCATCCTCATCCTTTTCTACAGCTTCTCTTATCATTGATTTTTCTGGCGACTCCTGTATTTCTTCTTCTACCTCCTTCTCTTCTTTATCATGTTTTTTTTGGTGCTCATGACTTGAATCTATTTGAGGAGGTGTTAAAGTAATTATTTGTTCCTCTACCTATTCCCGTGTTTCCAATTTATTTCCTACATTCCTAGGAGTCTCTTCTTTCTATTCCTCAGACTATGAATCAACCAAAAGTTATTCCATCAACCTGATAGTTGGTTCCCATTTCTCCTCTTATGGGGGTACTTGTTTGGCTATTACCTATGATATCAATGGAGGTGGAGGAGTCAAAATTTGTTACTCCTGAGTAGCTTGTACTAATTCATCACCCTTGGGTTCCTTAATTGCCAAATTTTTATCCACTTCTCCCTCTTTCTTTTATAAATCTTCTCCTTTACTTGGGGCTCTACATCCCCCTTTCCTTTGCCCGATGTGGAAGAGGTCCTAGGTGCCCGAGATGGAACGTCAACCTATTTTTCAATAGGAGGTGTTTTATCACCTTTTCCTCCCCTTTTTATGTCCTATTCTCTACAGAACCATAGATGGAAATCATTTCATGCCTGTAAACTATTTTCAGACGCATGGGAGAAACCTCTTTGAAGGTTTGAATGTTTACTATCCTTCCCTTCTCCTTCTATATCTTGGAAGGTGGATTCAGTTGAGGCTTCATAGGGAGAAAATCTAACTTGAAAGAAATCTTTATCCACCACTTCATGAGCTCAATCACATGTTGGTCCTTGAAGTTAATAGAATCATTTTCATCTATGCCAACCTTAGGATTCAAAATAGGCTAGGTATATACTTTACCTTGATTATACAATGAATCTAATACATCTTGAGAATCTTTATCCCCTACTTTGGCAGGGATTTTCACCTCCAATGTATTCTCAGCTATTTCAAGGGACATTCTACAATAATCCCGAATCCTGACCTCATATTCATCAATGCAATTGATCCAATGATCTTGTACTTGAGATTCATGTTGATAATGTATTCCTGTAATGTGATTGAATGTCCCAATAGGGTCAAACTTGGGCCTTATTAACTTGAATTCCTATAAAGGTTTTGTATTGAATTTAGTAAGCCCCTTAGGCTTGTACCTTTGCGTTAGCTTCCTCTGAGAGCATCTTGGCTTAATATCCTTCAATATATTTGATGATTGCAAAGACAAAATAATTATTTACACTTTGATATTCTTTACTTTCACCCTTCAATTTCTTCTTCCTTAGTAATTGAGGGTATATAGTGTATGAAAATGTATTTTGGTCTTTGAATGACCCTCTCTTGGTGAGGCCCAGATAGTTATCTATGGCAGCAAGGAGGTAGAAAATGTAAGACATCATATAGAACATGGGGTCACATTTTATGTGTCTTAACTACAAATCCAATTTGTCATTAGTATTGTTCCCCAATCGAACCTCACCTTTGTCCCTTCGATCTTCTCTATTCTATGGATCTTCCATGGCTCTAATTGGTGCACTTGGGGGAGACCATGCACCTGACTCAACTATTAGAATGAATTTAGAATAACTGAGAGGGGGGGTGAATCAATTATCCTCAGGTCCAGATGTGCCCATTTAACTTTTATGCCAATTTGAACAATTCAGATCTGCTCGGCAATAATAACATAAAAGTGTGCAGTTTACTGTACTAATGAAATAAGCTTGCAGAAACTTAACAGTAAAACACAACATAAACATTCACACATTTTGACACCATGATATAACATGGAAACCCAATAGGGAAAAACCACCAATAACATGCTACCAAAATTTCACTCTTCTAAAGTGAGCTCTGTTTGGAGCCAACCCTAGTAAAGGTTACAAAACACACTGTCAAATGTGACCTAGTTAAAGGATTTAATCACCCTGTCAAGAGTGGCCTTGTTAGAGGACTTAGAACACTCCAATCTGAATGTCACCTTGCCCAAAGGATTTATACAATGATTTTTAGGTCAACCTGGTTAAAGCATTTGAACTGATACAATGGTTAGAAAGTAATCAGTAGGTTTGATCTAATTCATACAACTTACTTTTCAATCCAGATCCAGTTTATCTCTTTGCTAATTCAATGAGTGGCCTTCATTCTCATCTTAAACTCCATATCTACTTGGAAATCTGTCAAGCAATCTCTCTCTACTTCTCTGCTCAGCCTTCTTTTCTTAGATCTTGCCAGCCAGTCAATTAACCATGCAATCCTCTTGCATACTCTGCATACATAGCTCTATATCTATCTTCATGAATAATCCCTTGAGATTATCATATACCTCTTTATCTAGGTCAGATAAATATTTTTCCGCTTAATCAAGATTTTAGATCTTAGGTTAGGTCAGATCCAATGGATCTTTCCATCATTACATTTAATTTATTTCTCCAATACAATCACCAATTAAATCTTGAATCCATGCATTAATAACGGTTTCCCATGCATATAATTAATGAGGACCAAAATTAAATATCCTTAACAAACTTCACATATTCCAATAAATTCAATAATGTCGGCTAGATATCTCAAATCTTATCAATTATCAAAATACTGTTGCTCGGCCAACACTGTGTTCTTCCATTCAGTTGCCTCTATATTCCTTGGTATTTCACTGGTGCTCGACAATTAATGGCTTTGCTCAGCATCAACTTCACTTTTCTCAGCATCAACCTCATAGTGAACTGTCAGTAAAAGATAAACAACATATCACTTTGCCAATGTGCCAAATGATCAAGTACCCTTGTGTTTACTCATAACTCAATCGTTTCCCTTAGTCTTCTTGTTATCCTTTTCTTCAAACCAAATAGATACGGTACTCAAACAAATAGCAATAGTCTCACCAATTAAGGTTTAACATCAATGAAAAAACAACAATTTTTTCCATTATAGATTTCAAAACAATCTTTCCAACAATCTCCCTCTTTGGCATTGATGGCAACACTAAACAATAAAACACAGATTTGCAACCATAGTTACCATACAATCCAAAAAGTGCATGTGTTCCTTGTATGAAAATATTTTCATTAATATCTTTAGCTTCATTCTGATTCTCATCTATAAAACTTTTTCTCCCTCTGTGTCTATGATCACACTGATGTTTTTCTATTTCTGTTTATCAATCTCTTTTCAATAATTTCTTCCTTTTTCTCAGTAAACTTATCCCTCTATCTTTCTCAGTATTTTCTCCCTCTTTGACAAAAATTCCAAATACATTGACATCTTCATCATGTATATTCTTCTATTCAAAACTCTGTATTATTTTTTTCCTGTCATCTTGCTTATGATTGATACTCTTTTACTATCCTTGTCTATCTTTCACAACTTTAGGCAGCATCCTAAAGTGTGACTACCTGTGCATCAATGTGAAAAATATTTTGAAATATGACATTTGATGCAAAAATACCATTCTAAACTAATTAGCCTTAGTTAGGGGAATCACCCCTAATTTACCTCGCAGACACTCATGAACATCCTTGGGTAGTGCCTTTGTAAATATGTTTTCTAACTATTTCTTAGTGTTCACATACTCCAGTCTCACTTCCTTCTTCTAAACTAGCTCCCTCAAGTAATGATACTTGATAGCTATATGTTTTGTCTTAGAGTGCATTACAAGGTTTGTATAAATATTAATGGCACTTGTGTTATCAAATATATAACAACTGGTTCTGTGATCTCTTCTTTCATACCTTTCAGCAGTATCTTCAACCACACAATATTAGAGCAATTAACTGTTGCTGCCACATACTCGGCTTCAGATGTAGATTGTGAGGTGCAATTTTTTTTCTTGCTTGTCCATGAAACTAATATTTTTCCCAAAAGAAATTCTCCTCCTGTGGTGCTTTTCCTATCATCAACATTTCCAGCCCAATCAAAATCAGTATAAACTCTGAGTTCAAATTTATCATTCCTTTTGTAATACAGACCATATTCATCTGTTCCTTTCAAGTATCTCAAAATCCTTTTTACTGCCATCATATGAGTTTCCTTGGGATTGGCAAAAAATCTAGCAAAAATTCCAACAACTAATGCAATATCAGGTCTACTGTGTACAACATATTGCAGTTTTCCAATCATTGATCTGTACAGTGTTTGATTTACTTCTTTTGTTTCATCATTTTTGGTTAGCTTTTGTCCAGTAGCCATGGGTGTGCTCACTAGTTTTGAATCTTCCATTCCAAAAAAATTTAGTATCTCTTTGACATATTTTGATTGAGTAATATAGATACCATTCTTCATCTGATATATTATTTGTAAGCCAACAAATTTTTTTATCTCACCAAACATAGACATCTCAAGTCCAGTTTGCATCTCCTTTGCAAATGCTTGACATAACATATCTTGTCCACAAAATATAATGTCATCAACAAAAATTTCAGCTAATAAAGTACCTTTACTTTGCTATGTCTTCAAATACAGATTGTTGTTGTCATTGGTTCTGGAAAATCCAATTTTCATCAGGTAGTTGTGAAATCACTCATACCATGATCTAGGTGCTTGTTTCAGTCCATATACTGCTTTGTGTAATTTGCAAACCATATTCCTTTTTCTTGGGTCAACAAATCCATCAGCTTTCTCAATTTATACTTCTTCTTGTAATATGCCATTTAGAAATGCTGAATTTACATCCATTTGATAGACTTTAAATCCTTTGTAGGCTTCATATGAAAGTAAGATTATTGCATCTTCCAATCTTGCAACTAGAGAGAATGTCTCTCCATAGTCAATTCCTTCCTCTTGTGCATAACCCTTGCATACCAGTCTAGCTTTATTTCTTGTTACCTCTCCATGTTCATTTAGCTTGTTTCTGAATACCCACTTAGTACCAATTACATTTTTATCATTCAGTCTCGGTACAAGTGTCCAAGTATTTTTATTTTCAATTTGTTCAATTTCTTCATTCATGGCTTGAATCCAGTCTTCATTGTCTAATGCATCTTTTACTGTTTTAGGCTCAAAGTCACATAACAAGCAGGTATCTTCTCTCAATTTGCTTATTTTCATGACTGCAGAATCCTTTGCTCCTATGATTTGATCAGGTTTATGGTGCCTTCTAACATACTTTGCCAAAGTATGTTGTTTCTCTATTTTAGATTGATCATTCTTGTTCAATTCAGGTTGAAACTATGATTTAGCATCTTCATCAGATAGCTCAGCAGTCACCTCCTGTTGCCTGGCAATTTTGTTCTGTGTCTCGGCAAGGGAAGTCTATTGCTCGGCAACATCATTCTTAGTTTCATTAGAATATTCCTCATCAAGATAGATGAATGATTTGTAACTTTAGGCTCAGTCATGATTTTAGCTTCATTTCTTTCTGCATATTCATCAATTCTAACATTTGCACTTTCCACAATTTTGTTAGTGTTATAATTCAAACACTTGTATGCTTCACTTTTAGTTGAATATCCAAGAAATATGCCTTCCTCAACTTTAGCATCAAGTTTTCCATTTATGTTATCCTACAGTATGAAACATCTACTTCCAAAAACTTTAAAGTAGCTTACACTAGGTGCATATACATACCATAACTCATAAGGTGTAGTATTTGTACCTTTCTTGACTTGTACTCTGTTCAGGGTGTAGACTATTGTACTTACAACTTCTCTCTAATATTTTTGTGCAACATTTTTCTCCATCGTTAGTGTTCTGGCACAATCCATGATAGATAGATTTATTCTTTCATCTATACCATTCTGTGGTGGAGTCCTAGGAGTGGACATTTGTGTCTTTATCCCTCTGTCATTGCAAAAATTGTTAAAATCATTAGAAATAAACTCTCCTCCTCTGTCATATCTCATAAATTTTAGACTCTTACATGTCTCTTTTTCAACTTTTTCCAAGTACCACTTAAACAACAGGAATGCATCAGATTTTTGCTTAAGAAATATAACAGTCATCATTCTAGAGTAATCATCAACAAATAGGATAAAATATTTGTCTCTCTAGTAACTTTTCTCACCAATAGGTCCACAAAGGTCAGTATGAACCGATTCCAGAATTTCCTTAGAAGTATGATTTTTTCTCTTAAAACTAGATTTAGTCATCTTTCCCAATTGACATTGCTTACACATTGAATATTTGGGTTTCTTTAACTTAGGCAGCCCTCTAACCTTTTTCAATTTTCTTATGCTTACCAAGTTATCAAAGTTTACATGAGACAACCTTTTATGCCATAACCAAACATCACTATATTGTGCAAACAAGCATGTCTCATTAGCTAAGTCTAGATAAAACAAGTTACCTTTTGTTTGCTCACCACCTCCAACTAATTCTCCATTGGCATCATAGATCTTTTCTTTCCTATGATGGAATTCAACTCTGTAATCAGAAGTATTTAGCTGTGAAACACTCAATAATTTATACTTAAGATCATCAACCCAATATACATTATCACATTTGATTTTGTTAGTTAATTGAATTGATCCTTTCCCTTTGATACGACATGGTGTATCATTTCCAAATTTAACATAACCACCTTTACATTGATCTAAGGTTTCAAATTTATCTTTATCACCGGTCATGTGATGTGAACAACCATTATCAATAATCCAATGATCACCTTTGCTTATATAAGAAATTACTGCAGTTTTCTCATCATCATCAGAATAATATTTCATTGCAACATACACAAATTCTATATCATTTTCATCAGTTTTATCAGATTCATTATCAGAAGCTTCTTCAGCTATATAGAAAGATTTCTTACCTTTATCTTTGTAATCCTTGTACTTCCTAAAGTCTCGGTCATCCTTCCTTTCTTTATACTTGTTGTCCCTTCTTTCGTCATTCTTATCAGGACATCTTGTAGCAATATGACCAACCTTGTTACATGAAAAATAGATAATAGGAAGTCTACCTTTAAATTTTCCTTTTCCTCTGGATAGTCTTCTTGCCATAACTTCCTCAAGTTCTTCTAGATCATCATCAGAAGTGTCACTGTCACTGTTCACACATTTCTTTCCTTTGTTTGATTTTTTGAGGACCATCTGGGACTTGAATGCAAATTCAATGGCTTGTGGAGTATAGTTATCAAAATTTGACATCTCAAATGTAGTAAGTCTGCCTACCAGACTTTCCAAAGTCAAATTGTTGTTAGGAGTACATCTCAATTCTTGAAATGCAGATAATCTAATAGCATAAATAGGAAGAATTGTTCTCAGTACCTTGGTCATGATGGTGTTATCATCAATGGTTCCTTTAGCTCCTCTAATAGCATTTACAACTTCCTTTATCCTACCATAATATGAAACTATATTTTCTCCTTCTTGCATTTTCATTTCATCAAACTTACCTCTCAAGCTTTCAGATTTGGCAAGTAGCACATTTGTGTCACCTCCATATATGGTTTGAAGGGCATCCCAAATTTTATTTGTGCTTGTATAGTCCTTTATGTCTTCAAACTCATGATAGTCCAGGGATGATGAAATCTCCAACATTGCTTGATTATGTTCTTTCTTTTCTCTTAATTGTACAACATTGAGAGCTCCAGTAGGGGATACATATTCTTGATCAACATGACATTTAGAAGAATCACCAACACTAGCCAAGTGAAATTTCATCAAAATTTTCCATGCAGGAAAGTTATCCTTGTTCAACTTCGGTACATCCCTTTTATACATCTTGATCTTTTGCTCCAAGTACCTTCAAACTATTTCAAGAGAACTAGGCTCTGATACCAATTTTTAGAATGAATTTAGAATAACTGAGAGGGGGGGTGAATCATTTATGCTTAGGTCCAGATGTGCCCATTTAAATTTTATACCAATTTGAACAATTCATATATGCTCGAAAATAATAACATAGAAGTGTGCAGTTTACTGTACTAATGAAATAAGCTTGTAGAAACTTAACAATAAAACACAACATAAGAATTCACACATTTTAATACCATGATATAGTGTGGAAACCCAATATGGGAAAAACCACCAGTAACATGCTACCAAAATTTCACTCTTTTGAAGTGAGCTTTGTTAGGAGCTAACCCTGTTAAAGGTTACAAAACACACTGTCAAATGTGACCTGGTTAAAGGATTTAATCACCCTGTCAGGAGTGGTCTTTTTAGAGGACTTAGAACATTCCAATCTAAATGTCACATTGCTCAAATAATTAATACAATGATTGTTAGGTCAATCTAGTTAAATGATTTGAACTGATATAATGGTTAGAAAGTAATTAGCAGGTTTGATCTGATTCATACAACTTACTTTACAATCTAGATCCAATTCAGCTCTTATGATAATTCACTGAGTGACCTTCATTCTCATCTTAAACTCTAGATCTTCTTGGAAATCTATCAAGGAATCTCTCTCTGCTTCTCTACTCAGCCTTCTTTTCTTAGATATTTCTAGCCAACCAATTAACCATGCAATCCTCTTGCATACTCTGCATACACAGCTCTGTATCTATCTTCATGAATAATCCCTTGAGATTATCATATACCTCTTTATCTAGGTCAGATAAATCTTTTTCCGCTTAATCAAGATCATAGATCTTAGGTTAGGTCAGATCCAACGGATCTTTCCATCATTACATTTAATTTAATTCTCCAATACAATCACCAATTAAATCTTGAATCCATGCGTTAATAACAGTTTCTCATGCATATAATTAATGAGGACCAAAATTAAATATCCTTAACAAACTTCACATATTCCAATAAATTCAATAATGTCAGCCAGAGATCTCAAATCTCATCAATTATAAAAATATTGTTGCTTGGCCAACACTGTGTTGTTTCGCTTGGTTGCCTCTGTATTCCTCAACATTTCACTGGTGCTTGGCCATCACTGGCTTCGCTCGACATCAACTTCACTTTTCTTGGCATCAACCTCATATTGAACTGTCAGTGAAAGATAAACAACATATCACTTTGCCAATGTGCCAAATGATCAAGTACCCTTGTGTTTACTCATAACTCAACTATTTCCCTCGGTCTTCTTGTTATCCTTTTCTTCAAATCAAATAGATATGGTACTCAAATAGATAGAAATAGTCTCACTAGTTAAGGTTTGACATCAATGAAAAAATAATAATTTTTTCCATTATAGCTTTCAAAACAATCTTTCCAACATCAACATGGTTAGGGAAGCCTTTATTTCTTTATTGAAATACTATCTCCTTATATTAATTCTATCAATTTTATTCTTCTAGATTTGTTGAATGATATATTCTTTGTTGATGATTTCATATGCATCCAAAGTATTATCTTTTAACCACCTCATCCCTCTCTGCTTGGTGATTGGGTATAAGTGGTAAACTCCTTTTTGTATGTAGAAAACATCTTTGATGGTTTCTGGCCTTAGGTCTAACACAATATCTTTGGCCATGTTCTTCACCACCTTTCATCTGAGATGTAGTGATGATATAGGGTCATTATCAAATCTAGTGAAAGGTTGGAAACTAGATGAGCTGCTATATTTACCAGACACACCAAGACCATGGTAGTGCAATCTGACAATCTTCCTGCTAGATTCACACAATGTCTTAGGAATGAATCCCAATCTAGGTGTCCAATGTTGATATCTATGATTTTTTAATGTAGATTCCCCACTCTGGTGGGGGTGTTTTTCTCTTTGAAGCAGTACTTCATTGACAAAATTGTTCTATTTTCTGGCATTCTACATGCAAATAGTGCTATCAGATATTTATTATTTAAAGCATAAAACAAAACTACTAATCTAAATCCAAGAAAGGAATGTAAATCCTAAAGTAGAAAGAAACACAAAAAAACCAGAAACAGAAACCCCCTGGACTTTTTTAGTTTGTAGACCTTCGTAGTCCAACAACATTGCATTGGTGTGAAATTTTGAAAGTATGAGACTACAAAAAATCACAAGACTGAGCATATTGATCACTTTAATTCTTTTGGCATGCGAAACACTAAAAGTGTGAAACTTGTGACAAGGGGAGCTCTAGAGTTAGTCAATTTTGGGCCCATAGGGCTTCGCACTTTTGGCGCATCAAAGGTGTATGATGGATTTTTTGTAAGAAACATTGAAAGGATGAAAAAAATTTCCAGGCAAAAGGAATTTCATAGTTGTAGAGTACAAAACTCCAAAGACTCCAAAGGGAGGATAGAAAACCCTAAGGATGAAACCCTAAAATACTAAACAATGAAAACCTAACCCAAAACCCTAAATGAGGACAAGGAGAAAAAGGATGAAAGAGATAGAACAAAAGAAAAACCCTACCTAACAAGCCATGAAGAGGGAAAATAATGTGAAGGTTGAGCCCAAGAGCGATTGATGGAAGAAAACACCACTTGCACAAAAGGCACAAAGTGATGAAGGTGAGCCATGGGATGATTTTGAGGTGCATCTCAATCGGAGCTCGAGAGGAAGGGAAAAACACAGAATGAACAAAAAAAACCAAAAACCCCTCTATATAAGCGAGACTACATGCTTACATCATCGGGAACACTGTAGTGTCAGACTGTGAAAGTCTAAAAATCTATTCCTGATTCTAGTGCTCAACCTTCTACCATTCACTGTTTTTTAGGTAACCTAACCTCCAAAACCCTGAAAGGGAAAAAATGGCACAAATTTTTAACCTATTGGTGTTTCAGAGGTAATGTGACCTCTGAAACTCCAAAAGTACAAAAGGGAAAAAAGGGCCACAAAATTTCAGCCTTTTGGTGTTTCAGAGGTATCGATATCAGCAAAACATTGAAAGTATGAAAGGGAAAAAAACTATAAGTCAAACTTACTGGGAAACAACAAAAAAGGGGACAAGAAAAAAAAAATGGGGGCAGGAGGGAAAGGCTAACAGGGAAAAAAGAGGATACTCAACTATTGGGGGCCTCCCTTAGGGCCCTTAATTTAACTCATGAGATACTTGATTCTTCTTAACCTAAGAAAATTATCAAGCCACCTGAAAGGGGAAAAATCCCCAAAAAAATGGGTGGTCCCCATAAGACCAACGAGGCTTTAATGGGGTGTGTGTTGTGGAACCACAACAAATAGCTCCAAAAAACAGAGAAATGAACGAGTCATTTCTTTATCAAAAAATAATTTCTTGGATAATTGTCTTGAAATAAACCAAACATAAGAATCATAAGTAGAAATATTCTTTCACCAAATCTCAAAATTGAAGCCTTTTTTGTTTATTCTAGTGCATGTACTTGTGTGTTCATTCTTTTGAATTTTGACCTTTCAACGAAGATAACTTAGACGAACGCTTGCCAAAACCAACATTCACAATGTTGACAAGGGATACTAGGGAAGAGCTCTGCTATCAATCAGGCATCCATAGCCTCATTTTTTTCCTTGAGTCCCAATATAACCTTTCTCTATTGTTGGCCAAGTGTCTATAGCCCTGATAGAGATTTTTACAGTCACCCTTCTCTATCTCCTGACAATATTTGAAAATGGATTATTTGGAGGAGTCCCTTTGGAATTGTGTCTTCTTTCTTGACTGGTAACCGGTTTGAGCCACTTTCTTTGAGTATGTCACTTATTGAGTTTCTTCATTTTATTTCTTTTGTAAAACCTAGGCATCTCTTAGACTATTCTACCTTGGTATAAGATTCTGATCACCATGGTGATCACTTCTTTGAATGATTAGTTTTTCTTCTCATTTTCCTCCCTTTTTCCTCTTTTTATTGTGTTAGGTTGCAGATGGAGAAAGGTTCTAGGTCTGGTGGGTACCCGAGTAAACATGTTGGTGCTAGCTCTAACTAAAATCCATCCAAGATATCACTATCTTGAGTGTCATGCTTTAATATATCCTTTAATTTAGGATGATCAATGTTCAAGCATCACCTTGATTGTCATCAAGAGGTATCACCATTTCCAATCCCTAAACTTACAACTTCTAGAAAGATACATCTCTTTGGAATTTTTGACTAAGAAATAACTCTGACTCTCAAAAAGGACTAGTTGGGATGGACCACTTGTTAGGAATGGCCCCGATAAACACACTGACCCCACAAAACAAAATAAAGACCCAAAAGAGGAAAATATCTAAAACAAACAAACAAGAGGGAAACCCTAAATTTGTATGATACATGGGGAAAAAGGGGTACCCCTCTCTCAAGAGCCAAAATAATGTTTGAGGAACTGGTCATTGACTAGTAATGTAACCAACTCCTCATCTAGAGTACTGATTCTGAAAGTAATTTCTCCCAAGATTTCCGCTATCTGATATGGGATAGTCCACAGTCTTTGAAACTTGGTATGGCATCCTATATTTTCTAATGCCTTATCCCACATGAGGACAAGGTCATCTAAATCCTAAAGATTTTATAGTGGCTCTTTTGTCAAACCAATGCTTGGCAATAGCCTGATGTTGTGATACATGTTCTATGGAAAATAAATTTCTCTTCCAAATTGAGGAGGTTCATGAGTCATATCTACACCCTATCCTAACCTTCAACATATAGATCTATGAACTTCAAAACTACTAATTTTAGGTTCATAGTAAAAATGGGTTGCATACCGTTGACTAGCTACTAGGGGATGTTCCTAAGGTATTTTTTATTCTGAATCAATCGGTCCATAAGGAATATTTAAATTTCATATGTCAATCCCTAGGATTTTCATCCAAGAAGCATTTGATTATAGTTGTCAAATTTTTATTTGTGGACTCTGACATGCCATTTCCTTGCGGGTAATAATTGAAAGAGAATTTGAGAACTACCTAGTTTTGTAAAGCCCATCGTGTAAGTTCAGTAGAGGAGAAAAAGGATGAATTATCACATACCTGATCAAAAGGCATTCCAAACCTTAATATGATGCATTCCTCAAAAAAATTGGTTACCACTTCAGTAGTGCAATTCTCCAATGCCTCTTCCTCCATTTGTTGTATGCAATAGTCTGTTGTTGTCAGAATATACTTGTGACCTGCAAAGGATGGTGGATTAATGGTACAAAAAATTACAAATCCCATTACATTAAAAAACATACCTCATATAATAGTTGTAAAGGAATTCAAGTGTTTCTTTTGTGGGTGGCACTAGTCTGACAAGTATGGCAAGATTTCACATGTTCATTTGTGTCTTTGAATAGAGTTGGCTAGTAGTATCCTAATCTTAGGATCTGGTGAGTAGTAGATTTAGTAGATCCATGGCCTATCCCATATTTGTCATCAAAATCAGCCAAGGCTTGTTTTATTTCCTCTCTATCCAAACACCTTAGATACAAACCATCATAGTTTCATTTGTATAATTGCCCATTCTTTAGCATATAGGAATTGCTTTTAATCCTCAAGGCTCTTCTTTTTGATCTGTTCAATCCTCTAGGGTAGGAATTATGGAGGAGATAATGAACCATTTCTTGATACCAGATGTCCAAAATAACCCCTTGATCTATGTAAGTATGACATACCAAACCTTCTTCCATATGTTCTATCAGGTTTGTTAGGCTTTGGCCTCTCACTAGTTTCATAGGTTGAATCTCAAGGTCAAACTCTTGTCGAATTTCCATCTATTTTTCTCTTTGTTTGCCTAATTTATTCTACATTAATAAGGACTTCACTACTGCATCTAGAATAATTCAAAATACTTTTATTCTTATAATGTAATGTCAAAACTTATTCACCACTTTCACCAAGGTGAATGACTTCTTACCTTAAAAGCTACAGTATAACCCAGGTTGTCTACAACGTGTGTCATGGAAATAGAAATATTTATTTCTTTGAATGATATATTTACTAGGGTAGTCCAATGAATCTTGGCATCTTTCTTCAACATGTCATTCAATGGTTCTAATATCTCCAGTGATAAAATTCCACACAAAGTTTATCTTTATGAAAAAATATTTCAATTCTTCCTAGCTTTTGGCAGGGTTAATTTGAGAATACCCAACACTCATTCAGGGTCTATTCTATCCCATCCTTAGAGATGATGTGTCCTAACCATTTTAATTTCATGGCTCCAAACACACACATCTTTGGGTTGAGCAAGATTCCACACCTCCTGCATCTTTTAACCACCCTCCGTAAGTTATTTATATGATCCATTCGGTATTTAGAAAATACCATCAGGTCATCCATGTAAATAACTATATATTTCCTTACTAATCTTTTGAAATTAGTGTCCATCACCCATTGAAAGGTTTCTCTAGTATTGATCAAGTTGAACAACATTCAACATTATGAAAATGTCCCCGACTTAGTGGTAAATTTTTTCTTTAGTCTATCTTCTTCCTACACCATAACCTAATTATACCCTGAATAGCCATCTAAGAAAGACATCATTTTGGATCCATTTAATACCTACAATACTTTCTCTAGAGATGGAAGTGGGTAGTTGTCCTTTTTGGAATCTTTGTCCAGGTTCTAGGAATCCACACATAACCTAATATATCCACTCTTTTTTATCACTAGGAAAAAATTTGCAACCCACATGGAATACCCAGTTGTAAAGATATTATTTGCATTCAACAAATTTTAAACTTCCTTTTGTATTAATGGTTCCATCATTGGGATTAATGACCTCTGCCTCTATCGAAAAGGTTTAGAATTTGGCTTTAATGGGATATTATGCACTAGGACCGAGGTGTCATAAGTCTATAGTTCTTCATAGCTCTAAGATATGATATCTTGATACTCAGTGAGGAGCTCTACCATTATTTTATTCTTATCTTGAGTGCCAGTTTTTCCAATGTGTACTTCTCTTGGGTCATTCCCAGTCCCAAGGTTGTATTTCTCACACTCATCACCTCCAAGTGTTGGCTCCAGTTTCCTTTTCATACCTATTTCATCTTTGTCAAAAACCCTTTCCAACACCACCATCCCCTTGGGCATGGAATTAATTCTTAGGTTTATGATGCCTGGATCATCAGGATTCTCTGGTTCAATTACCCCATTTGGTGCTTCTAATTCTTTATCAATAACTTGTTTTTTCAACACAACTACGCACATGATGAACTCAAGGATGTGTTGACCATCTTGTAAGACTTGTAAATTTGTAATATTATCTGGTGTTGTTGGGAAATCAACAAGTTCAACTAAAAAAAATTTCAGTTTGGACTTCTCCATAGGGTGTAATTAACTGACAAACATTGCTAGAGCATCGACAAAAATATTCTTTCTTCTTTGGATAGACTTAATGTTGAACGCTTAAAAATATTTGATCAAATCTCATGCCATGGTTTGATAAGAGATCAACCTTTTTTAATTGAAAGAATACTGGCTGTGGACCTGTTTGACAATAAACTATGAGTCACCTTCTACTACCAAAGATTTTACCCCCTTTTCATGTGCATAAAGAAGACCCCAAAATAGTGCTTCATATTCTATAACATTGTTAGTACATAAAAATTTCAATCTATATGCAATGTAGAAGGACTTATCTCCCAGGTTAAGTAGTTCAATCCCAACACCAAATCCTTGTTTACACTTTGAACCATCAAAATTTAGCTTCCATATTTGATGTAGATTGGCCAAGGTTGGCTTGGGATGAAGCTTTCCTTGAATCTTCAACATTTTGAGTGGGTTGGGATTTCTGATAGGGCGGTGAGGAACCATCATATGAAGAACTCCATTCACTACTTCCACTTTGTGTGAGAAGTTTTCCATCTATGTTTGAGCCTTCACTTTGAACTTTTGTTCGAGGTGAATGAGTTAAAGAACTACCTTCACTTAAAGAAGCATTGATGAAGGCGTCTAATGTGGGATTATTTTCATCTGACCCCAAACTTTGAACTTGTTTTATTGGTGGGGTGGTTGGGGTTAGCACTCTTAATATTACATCTTGACTGCTTGCACATGTGAATTATAAGTAACCCAACTGGTGCAACCGACAATATCCCAACAGTAATAGGATTTTAGGATCTATGTCATGATCCAAATGTTTCAAGATTTCCATCATATTTTAATGAAGCCTTAACATATCTCATCATCCACCTAAAACTCTTGTGAACCTCGTACAAGATTGTCATCAGAATCATCGGTCTCTTTTTTTTTCAACATAAGGACGTTGTCCAATTGATTAGTGTCTAGGTCAATTTGGGTGAGAAACACCTAATTTGGGGCATTGTAATTTCTAACCATCTTCTTGAGTTTGGGTTCAACATTGATCTTGATCTGATTATTTAATCCATTCTAGGGTAACCACAGTTGTGTGAAATCAATGGAGAGCCATCCTCTTAGACACATAGTCTATTCTCTACTCAATAACATTCTATAACTTTCCAGAATGTCAACAATATGTATGTCAATATGTTCTTGCACTCTTGGATCAACAATCACTTGGATGTGCACATATTTCAACACACCAATAACTCTGACCTCTATTTTTCCAATTATATCATTGCACTATTGGTAGTCTAAGGAACCATTCCTAAATTTTGGCAGATAGAGAGTGACATAACATTACATGAATCCCATGAGTCTATTAGACAGTTGTGTAATTTTTTACCAAATATACGTAAACTTCGTAGGAAAGAGGGCACTTCAAACCTATCCTTGAACATTGTTGGGAAAAAATCTGAGGCATTCACATTTGATGTGGGAATATGTGCATTTTTAGTTATTGTCCCTTTCTTAGAGTGGACTAGGGACTTTAAGAGTGCTTCTCTTTGATATAGACAACCTTGCAACATGTCAAACATTGAGATATTCACCTTTGTTCTTTTAAGATATTTAACTGCACTGTATCTGTCAGCTATCCAAGCTAGGTTTCTATGTATAGTAGGTACATTAGGTGGTGATGAAGTGGAAACATGTGGACCCTTTTTTCATGTAGGATATTTTCTATCTCGTTGATCTGGTGGTGTTAGTTTTTCCCTGGGGAATATAGTTTGTCAAAGGTTCCTTCTGATTTCTTAAATTATACGGGCTTCGGTGGTCATATTAAAATGCATGAAATTTGTAGTATTCAAGTCCCCTTCCCTTTGGAATGGAAACAAAAATTATTCTTTCTACATTCTATTTGCAGAACCTTCCCCTATTTTAGGTTTATAAGAGTCAAACATCATTTCATTAAACTAAACAGGGGGCTCCTTAGAGTTTCAAGGTTGCTGATTATGGATGTTACTTTTGTACCCATTTTTATCTTGGTATGTGCTTGTAGTTCCTACAAAACTCGCGTAAATAGTTTCATACACATTAGGATTATTAGTTAGCATAATACAATTTTTGGGCTGAGTGTTCCAAGGTCTATTGGGTCTCTACTGCCGATTTTTTTTTTTATCTTGTGAGTTATTGTTATTGTTGTTACCATAAGTGTTGTAACTTCGGTTATTGTTATTACCATAAGAGTTGTAACTACCTTGGTTCTAAAATAGATTTAGCTTCATGCTAGTGAGCTCATTGGTTAATTGAGACAAATAATTTTTCACGACATCTAACTCAAAATCCAAGTGATTATCGGGCTCATTAGGAGGCACAATCCATTTCTCAAAGAAAGCGGTCTTATGGGCTTCATAGCTAGGATAGGTGATGGAAGGGGCTGGTGCAATGATTTTTTGAGTGGGTATGAGATTGAGTAATGGAGTGTGATGGTTCATGTCTTGGTCGATGGCTGAGAATGTGTTCATAGTGGAAGCATTACCAAATATGGTAGGATACCAAAATTCCCAATAGCCTGGGGATCCATTTGTTGTGTGAAACTGATTGGTTCATTAGATACCTTTTCTAGAGTCTTTATATTCGTAGGTGGGAGCCCTTTTTAAAAAGTTATGGCCAAAAAATCTAATGCTCTCACATACACTTGTATTGCAGTGAGTATGAGTACCATGTAAATATTTTGAAGCCTTTGAAACATCTTTTGGAAACGATGGTTAAACATGGCAATAAGCTCATTTGGCTCTTTTTTGGCCAAGATAAACGGGTGCTAGAGATTCATATAGTCTACATAGAGTTTGAATTGATTTAGAAACTTGGTCTCAAACTCAACCCACATGGTGATGGATTCCTTAGGTAAATTTAGATACCATTTTTAGGTGAACTCACCAAACATGTATGGGAATAGACGAAACACAACATCCTCATGTACCAATTCTTTACAATTGCATATTTCTTTAAAGGCATGAATGTGTTCTTCTGCCATCCTAGATTCACCATACACAAAATTGGTACAAAAATTCTTAGGATTTTTAGGGAACTCATGTAATTGACTAGCTAGGTTCAATGGGGAACTCTAAGAATCAGGAAAAAATCCATTGGAAAAGGTGGTTGCAAAGTTTGATTTTGATAAATGGATGCGGTAATAGTTGGGGAAGAAACATGTGATTTCTGGGCAAGTGTATTTTACAAACCAGTGAGGTGGTGATAGGAAGTTGATATGGATTTTCCCTTATCACTGCGAGATTTGTGATTTTGGGTGATTTCAAAGAAATCACCCCCTTTTGGGGTTGATCTAAATACTCACTTGAACCTCTCTAGTGAGAAATATCTAATATCATACAACATAATGTTTTGACCCTCTTTCAAGCACAACTTCTATTGGCATGACGATGGAGTGTTCACATACCACAAAAAATTGATATTTTAAGTTGTTCCAAGAATGAATTTCAATTCAGCCTTCCTTCGAGTGCCACTTCTATTAGAGTTATTTTTACACAAGTCAATTTCTAGAAATTTGAGATCTACATTCCCCTCTTGAAAGAATCACGAGGTTATTCCCAAGTTTCTCCGTGATCATGATATAACCGCTTGGTAAACTCAGTTAAAGATAAATGTGAATGTTTCCAAGGAGCCCTTTGGTAGTACATTTCAAAATTTAGGCTACAAAACAAACTTTAATGCTTTTTGTATTTTCTGGATTTGTCAATATATGCAACTTACTAACCATGCAAACATAACTTCATATACTTCAATGATTTCCTATTTTAACTCATTTCCAAAAAAATCAAAAGATTTGAGTAACAAGAATTGTAAGAAATATTTATGAAAATTCAATATAAAGGACATAAACCATCATTGAATCAAGCTTGCAAATTAAATGATGAAATTATGGAAACCTACAAAAGATGAATCAGATAAACTCAAAATTCCATATTCAACAAGTGTAATCTTTTGAAGAAAATTTTAAATAGATGCAAGATTTTCCAAAATTTATGAGATCGTGAAGCCACAAGATGCAGGCACACACAAGACAGATTTATCTTTTGAAGAAATAAAATAAATCTCCAATCATTTATCACAACAATATGAAACAACAATGATAAACTCCAAACTAATTAATCATAGATTCATTCACAATAAACGTTGTTGGCTCTTTGAAATAAATGATCAAGCATACATAGATTCATAAATTTCCTTAGATAGTAAAACATTCACACTATGAATGAAGCACCAACAACATACATCTATATTGCATCAAAATCTGACCTTAATTACATCTCTGCAATGAAATATATAGTGCTTCAACTCAGAAATTAGAAACTCGAGTAGTTAGGGTTTCATCTACACCAAATATGGCATAAACAAACTAAATATAGAGTTCATTAATGCAAAAATATGCCTAAACTGATAGCTAAAAATCCTTCATGGAATTTCACCCATGTGTACATTAAATACATGCAAAATCAGACTTAAATCATCCCCTAAAATGGAAGAGTTTGAACTTCCGTTCCATTGCTTCATCCTCTTGTGTGCACATAATTTGAACTATTCTTTGATGTTCAAACCTGGAATACATGGATTCAATTTCCCTTCTGATATGCAATGGATAGAATACGCTTTGAATTGTAAAAATGAACTCTAGTTTGCATGAAATCTATCCCCAAAATAATCTTTTGTAAAAAATGTGATTAAAAAATAGATGCCTGGGAATTTCAGAGTTGTGGACCTCCAAAAATTTCTATGCTAAAAAAGACCAAGTCTGGAGTTCGGTGACTTTAAATTTTTAGAGTTGTGGACCTCTGAAAATGCAACTCCAAAATTTGGCTAAGCATAAAATTGGCTTCAACACCTCACAAAAATGGCTAAGAATAAAAATGACCCCCTCAGTTTCAAAAAATGGCTAAGTATAACAATGGCCCACCAACTTCACAAAAATGACTAAGTATAAAAGTGGCCATCAGCTATCTGGAAGAATGTTCGGGTGAACTTTGTAAAATATCTCTATAATTTCCTGGACTTCATCAAAATTAGGCAGCATGATAGATTCTAACTGCTTTTTCTACCTTACCCGGGATGAGGTGAGATTTGAATTAAATGCTTTCATTTCCTATATATGCTCCATCATATAACTCATATCCTCTTTGAAATAAAATAATTGTTGTAGGTCTTCCTTGGTGTTTACTCTGGCCAAAATCGCTATTAAATACTAGACAATATTATTCATTGAATATAATTTCTGCTTATTATCATCCTCATACAGCTCTAAGTCCATCCCATCAAAGAATTTCTCAACTTCTTCTACCCATAGCATGGTGTCCTTTCTCTTCTTCTTAATATTCTCTAAGTTTTCCTAGTATCTTCTCATGACAACACCGATAGTTGTGACCCACTCATTAAAATTGTCTAGCTTTGTTCCTTTATATAGCTTCACCAAAATTTGAAAGTGGTACTTTCATATGACCTCTAGATCTTAAAGAGCTAATTTCCACTCTTCCATCTTAGTATAAATCCATTTATCTCCTTCCATTAGGTCGATGAGCTATATTATCTCAATGAGAATTATTCTAAAATACTTCAAAACCATATGAATAGTCTCAACCCCAAAGCTTTCAAACTCATACTTCCAATACATAGATGCTTTCACAAAATGGTTTGTGGACTCTGTGGGAGCCTTCTTTTCAAGTATTTCTTGCAGTACAGTTTGGATGATCTTGATCAATTGGACCAACTATCTTTTTTGCATAATCCTCAAAGGTTGAAACCTATTCCTTAAGACCCTGAATCTATGTCTCATCCTTCTCCAAGCATTTAAAAAATTGTTTTCAACCCAAATCCACTTTCTCCATAACATAATCCTCCAGAGTTAACTCTATGATGCTTACCATAGGAGGGGGTATTGAATCCTAATCCTTCTACTTTCCTATGTCTTCTTGTGTTACATTTGACATTCTTTGGGCGGTTTGGCTAGGCTCCCCCCTATGGAACGTCTGCCCCAATTTCAGCACATCAACATCTTCTTATTTGGTGTATTCTCTTCTTTAGGGTTATACTACTTTAGCCAACCAAGTGGGATGGGTGGAGGCTGTTATAGTCTCATATGGGGATATTCTTAGGATAGATGTTCCTATACATTATCCCTTTTATCTTCCTTCTATAGTTTTTGCATTTCTTATTCTACCTCCTTCTCTTCTTAATCATGTTGTTGTTTGTGCTTAGGAGTTGCATATTTTTTAGGAGGTGGTGAAGGAATTTGTTGATTCTTTCCTATTCTTGTGTTTCCACTTTATTTCCTACATTCCCATGAGTATCTTCTTCCTCTTCGTTAGAATATGAATTATCCAAAAGTTCTACCATCAACCTAGTAGTTGGTTCTTGTTTCTCCTCTCATGTGGGTACATGTTTGGCTATTATCTGTGATGTCGATGGAGGTGGAGGAGTCAAAATGTATTTCTCCTAAGTATCTTGTACTAATTTATCACCCTTGGGTTCCTTAGTTTCCAAATTTGTGTTCACTTCTCCCTCTTAAAGGTTTGTTGTCTATTTTTCTACCCCATCTCCTTGCTCCTTCTCTCATGTATCCTTTTCTAACTTAGGTTCTCGATTGAAGGGAACTCATGGAATTAGGAACTCATGTAATTGAATAGCTAGGTTCAATGGGGAACTATAAGAATGAGGAAAAAATCCATTGGAAAAGGTGGTTGCAAAGTCTGATTTTGATTAATAGATGCGGTAATAGTTGGGCCATAAACATGTGATTTCTGGGCAAGTGTATTTTGCAAACCAATGAGGTGGTGATAGGGAGTTGATTTGGATTTTCCCTTATCACTACGAGATTTGTGATTTTGGGTGATTTCAAATAAATCACCCCCTTTTGGGGTTGATCTAAATACTCGCTTGAACCTCTCTAGTGAGAAATATCTAATATCATACAACCTATTGTTTTGACCCTCTTTCTAGCACAACTTCTATTGGCATGATGATGGAGTGTTCACATACCACAAAAAATTGATATTTTAAGTTGTTCCAAGAATGAATTTCAATTTTTCCTTCCTTCGAGTGCCACTTCTATTAGAGTTATTTTTACACAAGTCAATTTCTAGAAATTTGAGATCTGCATTCCCCTCTTGAAAGAATCACGAGGTTATTCCCAAGTTTCTCTGTGATCATGATATAACTGCTTGGTAAACTCAGTTAAAGATAAATGTGAATGTTTCCAAGGAGGCCTTTGGTAGTACATTTCAAAATTTAGGCTGCAAAACAAACTTTAATACTTTTTGTATTTTCTTGATTTGTCAATATATGCAACTTACTAACCATGCAAACATAACTTCAAATCCTTCAATGATTTCCTATTTTAACTCATTTCCAAAAAAATCAAAAGATTTGAGTAACAAGAATTGTAAGAAAAATTTATGAAAATTAAATCTAAAGGACATAAACCATCATTGAATCAAGCTTGCAAATTAAATGATGAAAATATGGAAACCTACATAAGATGAATTAGATAAACTCAAAATTCCATATTCAGCAAGTGTAATCCTTTGAAGAAAATTTTAACTAGATGCAAGGTTTTCCAAAATTTATGAGATCGTGAAGCCACAAGATGCAGGCACACACGAGATAGATTTATCTTTTGAAGAAATAAAATAAATCTCCAATCATTTATCACAACAAGATGAAACAACAATGATAAACTCCAAACTAATTAGTCATAGATTCATTCACAATAAATGTTGTTGGCTCTTTGAAATAAATGATCAAGTATACATAGATTCATAAATTTGCATAGATAGTAAAACATTCACACTATGAATGAAGCACCAACAACATACATCTATATTGCATCAAAATCTGACCTTAATTACATCTCTGTAATGAAATATATAGTGCTTCAACTCAGAAATTAGAAACTCGGGTAGTTAGGGTTTCATCTACACCAAATATGGCATAAACAAACTAAATATAGATTTCATTAATGCAAAAATATGCCTAAAATGATAGCTAAAAATCCTTCATGGAATTTCACCCTTGTGTACATTAAATACATGCAAAATCAGACTTAAATCATCCCCTAAAATAGAAGAGTTTGAACTACCGTTCCATTGATTCATCCTCTTGTGTGCACATAATTTGAACTATTCTTTGATGTTCACACCCAAAATACATGGATTAAATTTCCCTTCTGATATGCAATAGATAGAATACCCTTTGAATTGTAAAAATGAACTCTAGTTTGCATGCAATCTATCCACAAAATTATCTTTTGTAAAAAATGTGATTAAAAAATAGATGCCTAGGAATTTTGGAGTTGTGGACCTCCAAAAATTGCTATGATAAAAAATTACCAAGTCTGGAGTTTGGTGACTTTATATTTTTAGAGTTGTGGACCTCTGAAAATGCAACCCCAAAATTTGGCGAAGCATAAAATTGGCTTCAACACCTCACAAAAATGGCTAAGTATAAAAATGACCCCCTCAGTTTCAAAAAATGGCTAAGTATAACAATGGCCCCCTAGCTTCACAAAAATGACTAAGTATAAAAGTGGCCATCAGCTATCTGGAAGAATGTTTGGGTGAACTTTGTAAAATATCTCTATAATTTCCTGGACTTCATCAAAATTAGGCAGCATGATAGATTCTAACTACTTCTGCTGCCTTACCCGGGATGAGGTGAGATTTGAACTGAATGATTTCATTTCCTATATATGCTCCATCATATAAATCATGTCCTCTTTGAAATAAAATAATTGTTGTAGGTCTTCCTTGGTGTTTACTCTGGCCGAAATCGCTATTAAATACTAGACAATATTATTCATTGAATATAATTTCTTCTTATTATCATCCTCATATAGCTCTAAGTCCATCCCATCAAAGAATTTCTCAACTTCTTCTACCCATAGCATGCTGTCCTTTCTCTTTTTTTTAATATTCTCCAAGTTTTCCTGGTATCTTCTCATGGCAACACCAATAGTTGTGACCCACTCATTAAAATTGTCTAGCTTTGTTCCTTTATATAGCTTCACCAAACTTTGAAAATGTTACTTTCATATGACCTCTAGATCTTGAAGAGCTCATTGTCACTCTTCCATCTTAGTATAAATCCATTTATCTCCTTCCATTAGTTCGATGAGCTATGTTATCTTAATGAGAATTATTCTAAAATACTTCAAAACCATTTGAATAGTCTCAACCCCAAAACTTTCAAACTCATACTTCCAATATATAGATGCTTTCAAAAAATGGTTTGCGGACTCTGTGGGAGCCTTCTTTTCAAGTATTTCTTGCAATGCAGTTTGGATGATCTTGATCAATTGGACCAACTATATTTTTTGCATAATCCTCAAAGGTTGAAACCTATTCCTTAAGACCTTGAATCTATGTCTCATCCTTGTCCAAGCATTTAAAAAATTGTTTTCAACCCAAATCCACTTTCTCCATAACATAATCCTCCAGAGTTAACTCTATGATGCTTACCATAGGAGGGGGCATTGAATCCTAATCCTTCTACCTTCCTATGTCTTCTTGTGTTACATTTGACATTCTTTGGGCGGTTTGGCTAGGCTCCCCCCTGTGGATCGTCTGCCCCAATGTCAGCACATCAACATCTTCTTCTTTGGTGTATTCTCTTCTTTAGGGTTATACTACTTTAGCCAACCAAGTGGGATGGGTGGAGGCTGTTAGAGTCTCATATGGGGATATTCTTAGGATAGATGTTCCTACGTTATCCCCTTTATCTTCCTTCTCTAGTTTTTTCATTTCTTCTTCTACCTCCTTCTCTTCTTAATCATGTTGTTGTTTGTGCTCAGGAGTTGCATATTTTTTAGGAGGTGGTGAAGGAATTTGTTGATTCTTTCCTATTCTTGTGTTTCCACTTTATTTCCTACATTCCCATGAGTATCTTCGTCCTCTTTTTTAGAATATGAATTATCCAAAAGTTCTACCATCAACCTGGTAGTTGGTTCTTGTTTCTCCTCTAATGTGGGTACATGTTTGGCTATTATCTGTGATGTCGATGGAGGTGGAGGAGTCAAAATGTATTTCTCCTGAGTATCTTGTACTAATTTATCACCCTTGGGTTCCTTAGTTTCCAAATTTGTGTCCACTTCTTCCTCTTAAAGGTTTGTTGTCTATTTTTCTACCCCATCTCCTTGCTCCTTCTCTCATGTATTATTTTCCTTCTCCTCTATCTTGGAAGATGGATTTATTTACTCTCTTTACCTTCTCCTTTATCTTGGAAGATGGATTTATTTGAGAATTCATGGGGACCAGATCTAACTTGAAAGGCCTCTTTATCCACCACTTTGTGAGCTCAATCACATGTTGGGCCTTGAATTCAATAGAATAATTTTCATCTTTTTTAACCTCAACATTTATAATAGGCTGGATATATACTTTATCTTGATTATACAATGGATCTAATGCATCTTGTGAATCTTTATCCCACACTTTGTGAGGGATTTTTACCTCCAATGTATTCTCATCTAGTTCAAAGGACATTATACAATAATCGCAGATCCTAACTTCATAGTCATCAACACAATTGATCCAAAGATATTATACTTGAGGTTCATGTTGATAATGTCTACCTATAATGTGGTTGAATCTCCCAATAGGGGTTAACCTAGGCCTTCTAGACTTGATTTACTACAAAGGGAATTCATCCCACTCCAGCTCTATAGATTTGCAAACCTTGATGTCTTGGAAAGAGTGGGTCCCTATGGATATAGGGAAGTCCCAACAATGCTTCTTCTTCAACCTGATAAGCATCTGCTATCTACCTGTCTATCTCTAGTAACACAACCCTATTGGGTGGATATTATAGAAATTTTCCAAGATTAACGGTACTCCCAACTACCAAGATATAGGTAAAGGTTTTGTATTTAGTGTAGTAAGTCCCTAGGGCTTGTCCCTTTTCTAGGACTTCCTCTAAGAGCCTCTTTTCATAATCTCCTTCAATGGATCTGATTATTGAAAAGAAAAAAGTGTCATTTAGAATCTGGTATTCAAGACATTCATCCTTTAATTTATCCTTCCTCACTATTTTAGGGTATATAGTGTACGACATGCATTTTGGTCATTGAATGGCCCTCTCTTATTGAGGTCCAGATAGTTAGCTCTGGCAGCGAGGAGGTAGACAATTTAAGATGTCATATAGAACTTGGAGTCATGTTTTACCTGTCTTAACTACAAATCAAAGTTGTCACTTACTACTATTCCCCAATCAAACATGACATTTATCCCTTTTATATTCTCTATGACGTGGAACATCCATGGCTCCAATTGGTTGAATTGGTGGAGACCATACACTTGACTCAACGTGGTTACTATAGCCATTATGTCCTAGTCCAAATACCCTCTTCTCATCTCAATTCTATCAAGTTTATTCTTTGGGAGTTGTTGAATGAGATATTCTTTTTTGACAGTGTCATATGCATCTAAAGTATTAACTTCAAATCACCTCATCCTTCTCTATTTGGTGATTAGGTATAAGTGGCCGACTCCTTTCCATAAGTGAAAACATCTACCATGGTGTTTGTCCTTAGGCCTAACATAATATCTCTAGCCATGTTGTTCACCACCTTTTCATCTAAGATGTAGTGATGAGTTAGGGTCACTATCAAATCTGGTGAAAGGATGGAGACGAGATGAGCTTCTACATTTATGAGACTCACCAAGACCATGGTAGTGTAGTCTAATAATCTTCCTACTAGATTCACACAATTTCCTAGGAATAAATCCCAATCCAAGTATTCAATGTCAGTATCTGTGATTTCAGAATGTAGGTTCTCCACCTTGGTGGGGGTGTTGTACCCTTTGAAGTAGTACTTAGTCAGAAAAATCATTATCTTTTCTAGTATTCTTCATGAAAATAGTGTTGTCAAATACTCATTATTGAAAGAAGAAAACAAAAATACTAATATAAAGCCCAGAAAAGAAAGAAAATCCTAAAGCATAAACAAACACAAAAAACTAGAAACAGAAACTTCCATGGACTTTTCATAGTTTGTGGACCTTCACAGTCTGAAAACATTGCACTGGTGTTAAAGTCTGAAAGTTTGAGATTGTGAAAGGTCACAAGCCTTGTCATATCGATCACTTTAATTCTTTCAGTGTGCGAAACATTGAAAGTGAAAAAGTTTTGACTAGGGGAGCTTCGAATTTAGTTGATTTTGGGTCCCTGGGGATTCACACTTTTAGTGTGTCGCAGGTGTATGATGGTTTTGATGTGCGAAAACCTAAATTTTGGATAAATTTTCCAAGCCAAAGGACTTTTGTATTTGCAGAGTGCAAAACTCCAAAGACTCTGAAGGGGGACAGAAAACCATAAGGATGAAATGCTAAAACACTAAACAATGCAACCCTAACCCAAAACCCTAAATGAGGATAGGAAAATAGAAAACCTAAAAGAGGACAAGGAAAAAAAAGGATGAGAGAATAGGACACAACTAAAACCCTACCTCCACTTGCACAAAAGGCATAGAGTGATGAAGATGAGGCACAAGAGACTTTTCAGACGCATTGCAATCAGAGCTTGAGAGGAAGGAAAAAATGTAGAATGAAAAAAAAACCAAAAACCCCTTTATATAACCGAGATTGTGTGTTGATGTCATTAGGAACATTTCACTTTTGGACTGTAAAATTTGACACTCTGTCCCTAATTTTGTTTCTCGACCTTTTCCCTTTTAGTGTTTTGGAGGTAACATGACCTCTGAAACCCCAAAAGTTTCAAAGGGAGGAAAGGACACAAAATTTCATCCTTGCAGTGTTTCGGAGGTAACATGACCTCTAAAAGTCTAAAAGTTTGAAAGGGAAAAAAGGGCCACAAACTTTCAGCCTTTCGGTGTTTCAGAGGTATTGGTATCTGTGAAACACTAAAAGTCTGAAAGGGGAAAAAACACTAAGTCAGACTTAGAGGGAAACAAAAAAAGGGGACAAGAAAAAAAAGAGGGGGCCAAGATGGAAAGAATAATAGGGAAAACAAGATGGTACCCATCTATCGGGGGCCTCCCTAGGAGCCCTCAATCTGACTCACCAAATACCTTATCCCACTTAACCTGAGAAAATTCTCAAACCACCTAAAAGGGAAAAAAGCGTGAAGAAAAGGGGGGGCTCTATAAGGCGAACGAGGCTTTAATGGGGTGTGTGTTATGGAACCACAACAAGCAAAAAATATTTTGTCATGTAACATTGATAACATTGTGAGAATAAGTACTACTAGAGAAGTGTGTGATTTACCTAAATTGTTGAAGCCTACTAATGTGATGTATAAGGAATTCTAGTTGGGTAGTATAACTAAATATACTTTCAAAATAAATATTTATTATTCAAGTGGATTGGTAGATCTTGTGTATACTGATTTGTGTGGTCTTGTTTGATGTAGAGCTGCACTGCAAGAAGCCACTATGATGGGCCCAACCCACCAAATTTTGAATTTGGTTTCCTCACCAAATATATCCTCAAAAATATTGATAATAGGTTGAATATCAACCATCCAAATCACCTTTACAACCTTCCTATTCTCCTTTCCCTTTGAATACTAGATTCAACTTGTCTTCACTTTGGTCTTTAGGGATCCTTTCCCTAAATTGAACCAAAATAGAGAAACCTTCACCAGTGGTTTTAACAATATTTCCCAATGGTTGAAACACATTACTTAGGCCTAGGTAACATGGAATCACCAACCCAATTGATTCCCAAACCCTCACACCACCAAGATCTATGATTGTCGTAGAATCCCTTGTAGCCTTTTCTAGGTGGTTTTCCTAGGATAAATTTTGAATTTGAAATTGGACTAGGTAAATAAAACATAGATATGAGGACCCTTTTTGAAGTTACAACAGAACCCAAAGTTCCAGAAACTAACTCTACTCTAGCACCTCTGAACACTTACAAGAAACATAGACATAATTGGCCAAATGAGGCTTGGTTTGCATATAAAGTGTTAAGGAAATGGGTTCACATAGTTAATACAACCACATAATTTTTTTTCTAATAATTCAAAATACCCCAAAACATCATACTACCAAGTCCCACCAATCTTCTCATTCATCTACACATACATTTGATCCTTCAACTGGCTAAACACATTGGGATATTTACCCTAGGGCTTGATCATAAAAATAACAAACAAAACAATGAAGACCCGAGCCTTTGGAATCATAAAATACATGTCCCTAACTTGTATTTTCCAAGTGGCCATGAAAATTCACTTGTTAAATTCCAATTTAGGGCCCCATCTCTTGCATTGCCTCAAATTAAGAGGGTTTATGGACTATCTACACAAAAATGCCTCTAACTCCTAACAATAAACTCAAAACTGAACAAAATCAAATGAAAATGAAAGTAGACTCACAGCATTACAATATTTTGTCACTAGATTTGATCAATGAATATTAACAATGCCATACATAGCCAAATTACTCAAGAAACATTGTTCATATTCCTCCAATTTCATCATGTCGTACAAATCTACTTCTCCTCCTTGAAAGGAAGTGTTTTAACTCTTAAAATAACTCCATTCCAACAATTCAACTACTCTAGGAATGGTTTTGACCATTGGTGTTCCAAATGCAATGTCTCGATCAACTTTTCAAAAGTTGCTCGAGCAACATGTTTACAATTTGACAACATTTGACAGTTTTTGCAATTTTAGCAAAATGACAACAAAATATGATTCCAAAGAACTGTGGATTGAATCTAAGTATAAAAGGACGTTGGACTAAGGTCAAAACACTAAAATTAACATAAACAACCAAAAAAACACCTAAACAACTAAATCTATTCCCTTAATGGTCTAAGGAGACTTCAAGGTTTATAATGTACCTTAAGACCCTTAACCTTACAAACTAGACCAAGAATTTACATTAGGGTGATCCAAAGGATCTAATCCCTTATTTCAAAAAAAATTTATCCTATCTCTGAAAATGTAGGAAGTGCCCTGCACCATACTCTTGAAAAAATAAACTCAAGTCTCTTGAGTTGGTATGTCTGCAAATTTGATCCCAGTCTTCTCAATGGCTTCATGTGTCATCCATGAAGCATCTTCCAGAGGTTGATCTTTCCATTTGACCAAGAACTCATAATAATTTCTCCTTCTGGTTTTTTTACTCACCCTCTTGTCCATAATGTACTCAATCTCTGGAGCATTTTGCTTGGGTAAGTCTTGTAACAACTTCTCTAAGTTCTGATCTTGATTACCTATAGTAGATACATCACCAATTGTACCTTTAAAAGCATAGAGGTTAGCAATATTTAATATAGGAGACAAAGCAACACTAGGAGGTAAATCAATCTTGTAGGCATTGTTCCCACATTTCTTGAGAATTTTGAAAGGACCCAACTTTTTCATCATCAACTTAGTGTACTTTTCTTCAGGCAACCTCTCCTTTTTAAGATCAATCATCACCATATCTCCAATCTCAAACTACAAATCTCGTCTCTTCTTATCTGCACATTGCTTATATTTAGTAGAGGTATGCTTCAACTTGGCTTAGACTTGCTCGTGAATATATTTCATTACTTCAAAAAAATATTTTTCTAGGGCACTCCTCTTGGCTAAATCCTTTAAATCTTTGAGTTCCAAAATACCCCTAGGATGGTTACCATACACAATTTGGAAAGGGGTTAAACTAGCGCTTTTGTTCACTGAATCATTGTATGAAAATTCTTCTTGAGCCAATATCGCATCCCATGTAGCACCATGTTCTTGTGTGAGGCATGTCTTAGAAAATTCCCAAGAGACCTATTGATTACTTCAGTTTGACCATCTGATTGAGGATGGTAAGTAGATGACAGTGACAAAGTTGTACCATGTTTCTTCCAAAGTGTCCTCCAAAAATGTCCTAAAAACTTTGGATCTTTGTCTGAGATAATGGACAAAGGAAAAGCGTGGAGTCTAGCAAATTCTTTGAAAAATAAACCTACAATATGAAAAGCATCATGAATGGTCTTGCAAGGAATGAAGTGAGCCATCTTGGAAAATTTGTCAACAATTACATACACACTATCATAACTAGTCCTTGTTCTAACCAGTCCTAAAACAAAGTCCATGCTGATAGAATCTTAAGACTTAGCATGGATGGGAAGTGGTGTATACAATCTTGCATTTGAGGTATGTCCTTAGCCTTCTAAAAAATAAAAAAAATCTCCACAAACCTCCTTATATTTTACTTCATCTTAGGCTAGAAATGGAACCTCTTAACTAGATCAAGAGTCTTTTCTATCCCAAAGTGTCCTGAAAAACTGCCACAGTGCTTTTCTTTAAAAATATTCTTCCTTATTGAACACATAGGTAGAAATAGCTGACTACCTTTAAAAATAAATCCTTCTTGAATGATAAACTCTAAAAATTTAGTATGATACCTGTCCCCTAGCTGCATGCAAACTTGATAGGCTTCCTTAAATTATTCATCCTCTAAGTACATATTCTTCAAAGCAGAATACCCACACTTTCCAACTGAATTTATTGAACAAGTAGACTCCTCCTACTAAGAGAATTAGAAACCTTATTAGCTACCCCCCTTCTTATGCTTGATGGTGAAGGTGAAAGCTTGGAGATATTCCATCCATTTCAAGTGTCTATGATTCAATTTCTCTTGTCTATTCAGGAAACTCAAGGCATGGTTGTTAGTATAAACAACAAACTCCTATGGTAACAAGTAGTGTCTCCATTTTCTTAGAGATTGAACCATAGCATAAAACTCTAAATCATAAGTAGAATAGTTTTTCTTTTCCTCATTGAGTTTCTCACTAAATAATGCCACATGTTTCCCCTCTTGGATCAAGACACCACCAATGGCCCTCTTGCTTGCATCACATTATATTGTAAAAATCTTATGGAAAGCAGGAAGAACTAGTATAAGTTATTGGGAAACCCTTGTTTTCAAATATTCAAAGGATTTATGTACATCATCATTCCAAATAAAGTGAAATTTTCTACCTCCCTTTATGGTATCAATCATTTGTGCACTAACCTAACTTTTTTTTTTTATGAATTTGCTTTAAAAACTAGAAAGTCCATGAAAAATATTTACTTCAATTGTAGATTTAGGAGTTGGCCAATTCAAAATGGGTTGTACTTTGGAGGGGTCCATCTTTAAGTTACCTTTTGAGATGAAAAAGCCAAGAAACACAATTTCTTCTTGCAAGAACACACACTTCTCCAATTTGATCCTCAACTGTTCTTCATGCAACCTTTTTAACACCATATCAAAATGCATTAGATGATCATGCTCATTCTTATTGAAAATAAAAATATCATCTAGATATACGATAAAATAATGGATTAATGAAAGGTTTAAGAACCTCATTCATGACTCTCATGAATGTACTTGGAACATTGGAAAGACCAAAAAGCATAACAACCCATTCAAATAAACCTTCATTGGTCTTAAAAAATTTCTTCCACTCATCTCCCTCTCTGATTCTAATCTGGTGGTAGCCACTTTTCAAATCAATCTTAGAACAATACCTTGCCCCTCCCAGACAGTCCAAGAAATCTTCCATTCTTGGTATTGGGAACCTATAACGGATAGTGATCCTTTTGATGGCTCTAGAGTCCATGCACAACCTCCATGTGCCTTCTTTATTTGGTGTTATGATTGGTAGAACAATACAAGGACTGATAATCTTCCTAATGAATCTCTTCTCCAACAATCCTTGAATCTTTCTTGATACTTTTGCATTTTGTTCACGGGTTAACTTATAGGCAGCCTTATTAGGTAGTGTAGAGCCAGCGATGAGGTAAATACAATGGCTAATCTCCCTTTTTTTGACAAATACTTTGTCTTACTGTCTGCAACTATGCCCTTATACTTATCCAACAACTCTTGTACTTCCCTAGGACCAACATCTCTCCTTAGTTCTCCACTCTTTGGTTTCTTTTGGGACTCCTTTTAAGGTTTTAAAAAGATGAAAAAATAAGGTGTATACATTTCTCTTTCCATCATGTTGAGAACTAGTGTCATATTTCCAAGGTCTCCCTAATAGGATATGACAATCATCCATGGTTACAAATTCACACAAAACTCTATCCTTATACTCCCCAATCTGAAAATCTACCCAACATTGTTCATCAACTAGGGTCTCTTGATCCTTACTTAACCATGACACTTTATAGGGGTTAGGATGTGGTATTATTTTCAACCCAAGCTTTTCTATCATTTATATAGAAGCCAAATTTTTAGTAGAGCCTAAATAAAAAATGACTTTACACACCTTTCCATTTCCCTTACAAGAGGTCTTGAAGATAGATTTTCTTTCCGGTGGTTCCTCCTTTGATGGGAACCTTCAAGAAGGTTATGTTGAACATAGTACATTCTCCATGTTCAAGTGATGCAAACCTTGAAGAGGTTGTGTGGTATGATGTCATGCTTTTCAAATCTTCTTCTTTAGTAAGTTGCACCCTCCTTTGTCCTCCTTTATTACTTGTATTGGTGCTTTCTTTTTCTGGACACTTGAAGGATTGGCGACCAATCTAATTGCAGGTGAAGCATCTGCCCATGAACACATGTGAACTTCTTCCTACAGACCTTCCCCTACCACTTCCTTTGCCACCTTTGAAATTACTTGTAGGATTGGGGTCTCTTTCTAGTTCATGATGATTTTATTCTCCTTAAGGTCTTGGAAATTATCCTCTCCCTTGTAATCTACCCCTTCCTCTGAAGTTATTGCCTCTTCCTCCTCTATGATTCTGATCTCCCATTTGTCATGCCCAAAAGTTGGGCAAAAACACACAATCAAAATTTTTTAATAACACACTAAAGACGTTAACTAAGCTACCTCAAAGGTAGCATGCGCACAAAATAGTACAAAGAAGAAATAGTAACCAGAAAGGTCAAACTAAGAGGAATGAATTTCAGAGCTATCCTACAAGGATCCCTAAGCTATAGGATTTGATCCACCCGCAAGCTGATATAGTTGACCAAAAGTCAACCAGAGTTCACCAAAATTCAACTATACTCTAAAATACATGAAAGAAGGTTACTAGGGTCTGCTAAACCCTTACGAAGACTTATGCACGCAAAATGAGATAGTTGACCAAAAAGTCCACCAGAGTTTACCAAAAAGTCAAGCATCACCGAATGGCATGAAACTAGAATCCTATGGTCTAGAGGGTACAGAGAACACTTGGTGCAAAAATTGGGACGAACGAACAAGGTTTGACCGTGGTTGACCAAAAGTCAACTATGCGTGAAACGGTCAATGGAAAAAAAATGCATCTCTAAAAGGGTCCATCATGACGATAAGGGGTGGTCTTAACCCACATATTGATAAAAGACGTCATTGGGTCAAAAAAAATAAAGAGGATAATTTGTTTGAATAAATCATGTTTTATTGTATTTAAATCTAAATAACACTATCCCTATCTTTCGAAGTTATAAAGTTTCACTTTCAAAATCAACTAATCATTAAAAGACCAAATTAAATCATCCTATTGAAAAATAACTTCATAACATTCCTATTAAATATAAATGAATTCTATCAAAAATAAATCTAATTTAACTTTTATAAAGGAATTTATCTAAATATTAAATTAATATTTAATTAAGATTTTATATAACAATCTAAAAACAAAACTAATCTTTCCTTAAATATATAAAGAAATCTATAACAAAATCAATCCCAAAATTAAAATCCGATAATACCATGAATTGAAACCTAAACCGATATTTTATTCTATAAATGGAATAAATACAATATCTATTTAATCTACAACTTCCTTTGCACCAATTCTTAACGAACGAATAATATATTAACAACTAAGACAACATCCCTAAAATATCATTTATTAAATAATCCATTTAACCTTTTGCTATAGCTTAAATCTAGCCCTAAAATGTTTAATAAAAACAAATAAATAATGCCAAATGAAATTTAAAAAAAAAATTCTTTATTAAAACATTTTCAACTTATATGCTAAGCTATCTGTAGGCCCTAAATCCTTAAGGATGTGGTGGCTAAAAAAAATTTGCAGGAGGCCGTGAGCCGAGGGTTCTACACAAGCGACGGAGAAAAATAGTGGAGGCGACATGAAGGAGGCTGCGACCGCAGTGGGGCCGAAACCCACACTACATGGTTAGCGATGGCAGTGGTAGCCATGGTGGGAAACGGGCGGCTCGGCACCACCCGCCCACCGTGCAAGCATAGTGGCGGGCGGGCCAGCCATGGTTGTCGCCCCCTACTCCCTCTACTCTGCCCTATGCATGGCGTGATGGGCGTGGGGTTTGGGGTAGGGCTTCGGTCCTCCCCGTCCCAAATCAAATCTCTTTTTTAAAAGAAAGAATATTATATATTTTTGTAATTTCAAGGTTAATAAAACATTTTAAAACTTAATAGCATAGGATTTCAAATAATTTATTTTTATTTTATTTTATTTATATTGATTCGTGAAGAAAAATCTTTGTGTTAAAATAGAGAGTGTCTAGGCTAAAAATTTCTTAATTTTAATTTCCCCCGTAGATTTTATGTTTGATTCCCCAAACATTGGTGGAAGGAATTTTTAATTCAAACATTTTTTTTTTGAAACAATTTTCTTTCCAGAATTCATCTAAGTAAGAATTCTATAAATTTTATTTTTGTTTCCATTGAAAATAATATAATCTCCAAGAACAACAAAATAAAACTACTAATAGGAAAATTCCTAATAAACATGAAAGGAATAACTAGCTCCTATTTAATAAAAGTAACTAATTCATTCATTTGTAATAAGGAGTTTTAATAAAGTTTCCTTGAACGTATTGATGCCAACAAAGGATTTTGAACTTAATTAATTTAAGAAAAAAAAAGGTATATGTTTGCCATAACTATCCAAAAATTCTTTTAAGGAAATAGTTAAACCTATAATTACATATACTCATAACTTCCTTTCAAATTTCTTAAATAAATATGACTACAAATTTATTTATTTTTTCTTTCATAGAATCTCCATCTACATGATGGGATAAAATATTTACAAATAATTAATATTATAAAAGTTTATATGATTTCAATACAACACTAATACATTTGGGGTCGATTTACGACGGCTATGTGTCGCAATTGGGACAGCCATGTGTCTCAATTGCGACAGGAATAGATGTCGCTATTTTTTAGTCACAAAATACGACGTCTTTCCTTTTCCATCGCAATTACGACTACAATCCGTCGCTATGTAACCCTATCAACCCCGGTATTTGGGGCATCGCCAATATAGGAAATCCGTCGGTGCAATTGCGACGAAAACCCAAGCAACTGCGACGATTTTTGGGCGTCGCCAATACAGCGACCCCATCGTAATTATGGACGTGAATGTCGCAATTGCGACGAACACCCAAGCAACTACGATAGTTTTTGGGTGTCGCCAATACAGCGACCCCGTCGTAATTCTGGACGTGAATATCGCAATTGCGACGAACACCCAAGAAACTGCGACTATTTTTGGGCGTCGCCAATACAGTGACCCTATCATAATTTTGGACGTGAATGTCGCAATTGCAACGAACACCCAAGCAACTGCGACGGTTTTTGGGCGTCGCCAATACAGTGACCCCTTCGTAATTATAGATGTGAATGTCGCAATTGTGACGAACACCCAAGCAACTGCGACGGTTTTTGGGCGTTGCCAATACAGGGACCTCGTCGTAATTCTAGGGGTCAACGTCGCAATTGCGACGGATTCAGGATTGAATTAAAAAATAATAATATCCTCTTCCTAATGAATACATGAGCTTTATTTTCTATCACGTCTTTGAATGTGTAACGGTGCTTGTGCATCTACCACTCACATTTCTATTGCACGTTCAATATGAGTCAAGTAAATTAGATGGATTAGTGTATTAGTTAGTAAATTGCTCTCCATGCAAACTCCTACGCTTGGCATGGATCAGTAACCAAGAATTGCGGAGTATATCAAGACATGTTAAAAGAAAAGACCGTGCATGTTTATAACTATCATGAAATTCTTCTTAAATTGTATAGAAAAAACTCATGAAGCAAACATACCAGTATTTATAGGAGAATATTACAA
>MU225602.1:181627-214231 GCA_018584345.1 Thuja plicata | reverse complement strand
AAAAAATATTTTAAATGATCATATTTTCTAATGTAAGAGAAGCCTAAAGTTGCAGAGATGTATAAACAATAGTATAAGGGTTTCCATACAAAACGCACTACCCACAAGAGGGTTTTTCTTCATTATTTCTTGCCTGGCCACAGAGATCTCCTCAGATGCCTTTCACCGCAGAGATGCCTGGTCTGCCTAGTTAAACCAAAGGCGAGGAGGGGCCTGCCTAGTGCCGTAGTAGGGCTTTCGATTATTCCTCACTATGAACTTAATCACTATGAACAATGAATTCATTCCATTTCATTGGCTATTTGACATTGATTGATCTGCCTGGCATTCGTTCATTGGCCAGGAGCACTATCATTCTGAGATGTTGAGATCTCCTCGTCCAACATAAAAATCACCCACGGCTGCAAAAATCCCTCTCGGTGAGCTATTGAAGATAGAAATGACCAACAGTTTTTTTTTTTTCTTATATCCTGTTAACGTCACAATTGCGACATTGTCAGGTTATAATTGAAAAAAAAAAGTCAAAACCACATAACATTTGCCCGCCGTCGCAAATTGTTGTCGCAATTTCACCCCAAATATATTAGTGCAATCTGGAGATACCCAAAGGATAGGCTACAAGCCATAATTTTATAGTGGTTCCCATCTTCCATGAAAGGATAAATAGCATCTTCTACTACCAGCTGTTACCTATACAGATGAGGTTGACCATGGAATATCAACTCCCAACCTAGGCCTTTTCAAGGTCACCCCCGAGCTTGGGGATCCAATCTTGGAACGGGAAACAAACATGCAATTCACAACTCACAGAAACTCAAAAGCATTAAAACTTCCCAAAACAAGGTTGAACAGAAAGAAGGTCTCCAAGAGGCCTTCCTGAAAACATGGGTAGTGGTAGACCTCACAGTAGGAGAAATCCAAGTATCAGAATGAAAACACAAGCCACACATGGACTTGAAATGATCATCTACACAAGATGCATTCCTGAAATAACCTCCTTATGCTCCCCAGGTGCCCATAGGCCCTACTTGGAATCATGGGTATCATAAAACCCCATGTCTTTCCCTCCATACATGGGAGAATCTACACTAAACTAGAATCATTTCCTACTACCCCCTTCAAGGTTACTCTGCCCTCCCAAGGGTGAGTGTTCCTTGAAGTATCCATTCATAAAGCAACACAAAATAAACACTACAAAATTAACACCAAAGATTTCAACTTTGAAAATAACTTAAAAAATACATAAGACTCCATTAATGGAGTTTCAAGCTCAAGAACACTAAGAAAACATGAAATATAATTCTAAAGAAGACCAACCTTTATCCAAGCTAAGATGAGATGAGGATTGGTGATGAGCTATCCTTCCTAATTCTCCTTCTCCAAAAGCTCCTTCAAAACTAAAATCTCTCTCTAAGGGTAGAGAGTGGGTGAACACACAACTCACCCTAAAACCTTCCCTAAATAGGTCAACCTCCAAGAATAACCAAAGGTGTCAAGACCCTAGCCATCCCTTTATTCCCACTTGCCTTAACTCTCCATGGGTGGAGTTAAATGCAACTTGGGAAGAAGAGAGAGGTTAACCAAAATTACACTCCTCTTCAAATTCGCTCAAGTTTGAAAATGAGACTTTAGGAGAGAAATAAATGAGTTTAGAGGCTTATTAATGACTAAAAATGACCCCTAACCCCTAGGGTACCAAGTTGGGTAGCTAAAACTGACCCGGATTATCTTCTGGGAGCCTAAAAGACCCTCCTAAACTATCTTTGGAGTTAACCCACGGATTTCTAAGTCAAGTTGAGCATCTAGAAACTTCTAAGCTTGGGTACTACACATAGGTAACCTCAGTTAAACCTACACCTAACCATGGTTCCCTTTACTAGGCATGCCAACATTAAATTGCAACAATTGCCAAAATTGGCACAATGAATTAAAACAAATGACATGGCTTATTCACATTAACATTTACTAATTGAAATAAACACATTCAAACCACATTTACGAATAAAACACATATATAATGAGGTCCATGTTTCCTTATATAAACAAGACCTTGGAATGCACAGAACTTACATAGGTTCCAATACTAGGTCCTTGATTTAGTTCCATGGTCAACTATCCCTGCACACTCATTACACACATCGGTAGGTCCAAAACAAAATGATATGAAAGAATAATATGACATCCATAATTCATTGCATATATCTGTATCTAAATTCAAACTTAAATCAATATCTCATCGGTTTCCTAAACCAATTCATCACAATACATTCATACATTTAATCCCTTATATGGCATCATCATAAACTAAAACTGCATTAAAACATAAATCATCTCAAGTGTACCCCTGATTACATAATCAGCTACTAAATACATAACATAGGATTCAAGAGATCCTTAAATACATAAAATTCTGCAATAGTCAAATTATGTCAATGCATAAACTACTAAAAGTGTGAAGGATAAAATAGTAAAACTATGAGAGTCTAATGTAGGTCTCACATCCACCCCCTCTAGGCATGAACTTCCTCCTGGAGTTCATCAAAGAGGCGAGGGTACTATAATATCATCTATGTTGTGTCCTCCCAAGAGGTTGTAACCTCATCATAGAAATTCCACTGGACCCTAACCTGGTCCAGCTCTCAGCCTTGAAGGCCCAATGTCTGCCGAGCCAATATACGAATTAGCTCTTAAGATAGCTACCCATCCGACTCCACATGCAAGGTATCCCAGTCTATCACATGAGACTCATCATATATATACTTCCTCAAAACTAAAATATGAAACACATCATGGATGCATGACATGCTAGGTGGCAGTGGTAAATGGTAAGCAACTAGTCCTATCCTCTCAAGGATCTCAAAAGGTCTGAAAAATGAGGTGCTAGCTTAGATCCATTTCCAAAATGGATTAGACTCTTATGTGGTTGCACTCTCAAGAAGACTCTGTCTCCAACTAGATAGGCTTGATCAATCCTCTTCGTATCTACATACTTCTTCTGCCTATCTTGAGCTTCCACTAGACGCTGCCTAGTCAAGGTCACCTGTTGTTCCATATCTTTGAATAGCTCAAGACTAATGGAAACACTATCCTCAATACTATCCCAACTGAGTGGGGTCCTGCATGGCCTACCATAGAGAGCCTGGTAGGGAGGCATTCCCAAGGAAGTTTGGTGCCCATTTTTATAGGAAAACTCTAATAGGTGTAGGTTTTCTTCCCACCAGGTCTGATGGTCCATGACATACATGCAAAGCATGTCCTCCAACACCTAATTGATCCTTTTAGTCTGTCCATCTATCTCAGGATGATTAGTTGTGCTAAAGTTGAGCCTAGTGCCCATAGCTACTTGAAGTTCTCTCCAAAAGGATGAAGTGAAGAGAGAATCTCTATCCAATATGATCTTATGAGGTATGCCATGAAGTCTGACTATATCTCGCAGGAACACCTACACCACTGTTGGTGTTGTAAAGGTAGTATGCATGGGTGAAAAATGAGCCACCTTTGTCAACTTGTCGATTGTTACCATGATGGCATCATGAGGAAGAGAAGACATAGGAAGACCTACTATGAAGTCCATAGAGATGGTATCCCACTTCTACACCAACACCATATGAGGTTGAAGGAGAGCACCAGGATGTCAATGTTCTCCTTTCACCCTCTAGCATTAAAGGAATCTAGCTACCATCTCAACAATCTGCACTCTCATGTCAGGCCAATGATACAACTTTCTCAAGTTGGCATGCATCTTCTTAACTCTGGGATATGTTGCATAAGGGTCCCTATGAGCCTCTAGCATCAAAAAATCACACAAACCTCCAGAAGAAGGTATATAGATAAGGCCTCTGTGATGTAAAATTCCATCAGACTCCAAGGTATACTTTGAAAACATCCCCTCAAGAGGCCTTTGAGAACGAATCAACTCACAAACTTCTGCATACATCTCATCCTCATGTAAGTGATGAAGAATGCAATCTCTCAAATCAGTGCTAGTGGACATAGAAGAAAGCTTGTGTCATCTCCTACTCAAGGCATCTACAACCATGTTCTCTTTCACTTTGATGTAGTGGACATCAAAATTCTATTCACATAAGAACTCCATCCATCTTTTTTGTCTAGCATTAAGGTTCGGCTGACTGAAGATGTATTGAAGACTCTGATGGTCTGAATGAAGTTTGAACTGATGCCCTACGAGAAAATGTCATCATCTGACTAATGCATGCACCACTACTTCAAGCTTAAGTTCATGGGTAGGGTATTTGAGCTCGTGAGTTGTTAGTTACCTAGACTCATAGGCTACAGCTAGCCCACATTGCATAAGGAGTGCTCCTAAACCATCCAAAGAAGCATCTGTACAAACCACAAATTCCACTCAAGGCTCTGGCACAACTAGAATTGGTGCACTGGTAAGTTCTTTCTTGAGCTCCTAAAAAACCCTATCACACTTCTCAGTCCACTCAAACCTCTTTCCCTTCTACTAAAGAGAAATAATGGGGTTTGCTACTAGAGAGAAACCCTCAACAAATCGTCTATAGTAACTAGCTAACCCCATGAAACTCCTAACCTCAGTCACAGTGGTAGGCACTGGCCAATCCATAATGGCATCAATCTTTGATGGGTCTACTAAGATCCTATCACCTGAAATAACATGGCCAAGATACTTGACCTCTGCCCTAAAGAAGGCACACTTCAACAAGGTGTCATACAATTGGTTGTCCCTAAGACACTACAAAATGTGCCTCAAGTGTTCCTCATGCTCTTTCTCACCTTTGGAATAGATCAAGATGTCATCGAGAAACACAACCACAAACTTGTCCAAGAAGGTACGAAATACTCTGTTCATAAGGCTCATGAACACAGCTGGAGCATTCGTAAGACCAAATGGAACCACAATGAATTCATAATGGCCATATCTGGTGCAAAATGCGGTCTTGTGAATATCACTATCCATGATCCTCAACTGATGGTAACCCAATTTGAGGTCTATCTTGGAGAAGACTTGGGCACTTTGTAACTAATCAAACAAGTTGTTGATCCTAGGAAGTGGATACCAATTCTTGATGGTTAACTTGTTTAATTGTCGGTAATCCTTGCACAACCTAAGAGATCCATCTTTCTTCTTCACAAAGATAACAGGCACACCCCAAGGAGAAACACTAGGATGAATGTGTCCTTTCTCTAACAGTTCCTCAAGCTATATCTTGAGCTCATTAGTGGTCATCCTATAAGGTGCTCTAGAGACTGGCTCTGCTCCTGGTACGAGATCAATGTGAAAGTCTACTGCTCTACGAGGAGGCATACCAGGTAGCTCTGATAGAAAAATATTTGCAAACTCCTACAGAATGGGGAAGTTGCTAAGAGAAGTTTCCTTCTCTACCTCTTCTTCCCTATCACTGATCGTGATGGCATACAACTAACATCCCTTCCGCATGCACCGCTTAAGCTGCATGGCCAAAATCACACAAAGGGATAAATTCCTATGGATTCTAATAATTACTGTATCAATACCATCATCATCTAAACATTTGATCCTCTTCTTACGACAATATAGCTTGGCTCTGTAGTTGCTTAGCCAATCCATGCCAAGAACTAGACCATAAGATCCAAGGGGAGTAATTCTAAGATATGCTATGGTGGTCATACCATAAATCTGGATTAGACAATCCTTAACCATCGAGGTTACAGAAAATCTAGCCCCTAAAGCTAACTCTACTTCCCATCTAACCTCTTGTCTAGCTGCCACTAGCCCGCAACTCTCCACAACCAATGGAGAAACAAAAGAGTCAATAGCTCCTGTATCAAAAAGAATAGTAACATCACTACCTATGATCTTACCTGGGGCCTCAATAATGGTAGCCTGGTGCTCTGTCGAGAGGTTTTCCATCGCTGCAAAACCAAGTGGGACTTTCCCTTGTCCTCAACTGTCGGTTCTAAAACCACTGCACCCTGACTACCACCCTGGGGACACTCTCTAGCTATGTGCCTCATGGTACCACAAGAGTAACATGGCCTACATGACTGAACCTGAACACTAGGAGGTCTCGAATACCAAGACCCTATGGTACTAGATGACCCACTATAGCCACCCCTAGAGGACTATTGAGTTTGTGTTGGAGGGGTGTATGGTTCCTGGGGTCTCTGGTCCTTCCTAGGACCCAGTTACTGCCACTGCTTGGGCTTAGAGCCATGCTGTATCTGAGGTGGACTGGCTCTGCTGAGTCTATTGTGGCTGTTTTTGCTGTGGAGTCTTGAATGACCCTGTAGAGTTCCTTTGATTCCCCTTCCATGGGGTTTCTAATATCCTAAGGCCTAGGATGAGGAGTTATGATGCTGAGACCTATCCCTATTGTTCTGTGGCCCTCTGACTATCTCTTCAGCCACTAGGGCTCTATCCACCATAAACCTCAAATCTCCTGAAGGTACCATGAATACCTTGTTTGAAATCATTGGATTTAATCTCTTGATAAACCTATTCACCTATAGCTTCTCGTCTCTCATGTATTCAACATAAGGTAGGAGATCAGGAAACTTGCCCTCATACTGGGCTACTGTAAGTCCCCATTGCCGGAGATCATGGAACTCATTGATGTGATGTTGCCTAAACTGCTTAGAGACATATCACCCTTTAAAAAGCTCGAGGAAAGCTCCCCAATTAAGGGTATTAATGTCTATGAGTCCCTTGGACTCCTCAGGCCTCCACCAAGTGGATGCTTGGTCTCTGAATAGAAGAATTGTGAACCATGCTCTAAGGTTGTTGCCATAATTCTACGACCTAAAACACCTCTCCAGGCTTAAAAGCCATGCTTCTCCTCCTGCCCCATCTACTTCTCCTGAGAAGGGAGGCGGTCCAAGCCTCATCAACTCTGTGATCTGGTTTCCAATATTGGGGGTGCTCTATTGAGCCTCTAGGAATACCCCATGGTACTCCAATGGACTCTTCTTCATGATCAACCTGATTCTCTCCCATTCTAGGAGGTGGGGTCCTACTTCTCTCTCTCTGCTCATTAACTGGTGGCATGGGGTCTAGAATGAGCCCGACCAAGTTCTGAAAGGCCAGTAGTAGTGCTACATTAAGATCAGGAGGTGGTTCAGGAGGTGGACTCTGATCCCTTCTGCGATTTGCCACCTCGGGTCGTACCTCCACGCGAGCTGCAGGGGTACATTCCTGACCACGTCCCTGCTGACAGGCATGACGAGTGACAAGTGGCATCCTACACATGTAAGACAAATTTAAGTGACAACGTAGTGGGTTAGGTTCCCAATGTTACTAAACATGGCTCTGATACCAAAATGTCATGCCCAAAAGTTAGGCAAAAACACATAATCAAAAAAATTTAATAAAACACTAAAGAAGTTAACTAAGCTACCTCAAAGGAAGCATGCACGCAAAATAGTGCAAAGAAGAAATAGTAACCAGAAAGGTCAAACTAGAAGGAATAGCCTTCAGAGCTATCCTACAAGGATGCCTAAACTATAGGCTTCGACCCGCAAGCAAGCTGAGATAGTTGACCAAAAGTCAACCAGAGTTGAGCAAAAGTCAACTATACTCTGAAACCCATGAAAGAAGGTTACTAGGGTCTGCTAAACCCTTAGGAAGACTTACGCACACAAAATGAGATTGTTGACCCAAAAGTCAACCAAAGTTGACCAAAAAGTCAACCATCACCAAATGGCATGAAACTAGAATCCTATGGTCTAGAGGGTATAGAGAACACCTGGAGCAAAAATTGGGATGAATGGACAAGGTTTGACCACAGTTGACCAAAAGTCAATTGTGCGCGAAAATGGTCAACAAAAAATGAATGCGTCTATAAAAGGGTCCATCGTGACGATAAGGGGTGGTCTTAAAAAACATATCGATAAAAGACATCATTGGGTCAAAAAAAATAAAGAGGATAATTTATTTGAATAAATCACGTTTTATTGTATTTTAAATCTAAATAACACTATCCTCATCTTTTGAAGTTATAAAGTTTCACTTTCAAAATTAACTAATCATTAAAAGACCAAATTAAATCATCCTATTGAAAGACAACTTCATAACATTCCTATTAAATATAAATGAATTTTGTCAAAAATAAATCTAATTTAACCTTTTTAAAGGAATTTATATAAATATTAAATTAATATTTAATTAAGATTTTATATAACAATCTAAAAACAAAACTAATCTTTCCTTAAATATATAAAAGAAATCTATAACTAAATCAATCCCAAAATTAAAATCCGATAATACCATGAATTAAAACCTAAACTGATATTTTATTCTATAAATGGAATAAATACAATATCTATTTAATCTACAACTTCCTTTGCACCAATTCTTAACGAACGAATAATATATTAACAACTAAGGCAACATCCCTAAAATATCATTTATTAAATAAGTCATTTAACCATTTTCTATAGTTTAAATCTAGCCTTAAAATGTTTAATAAAAGAAAATAAAATATGCCAAATGAAATTTAGAAAAAAAATCTTTATTAAAACATTTACAACTTATATGCTAAGCTAGCCGCAGGCCCTAAATCCTTAAGCAAGGAGGCGGCAGCTAAATTTTTTTTTGCAGGACGCCACGAGCGGAGGGTTCTGTAGAAGCGGCAGAGAAAAATAGTGGAGGCCATGCGAAGGAGGCTACCACTGCAGTGGGGCTGAAACCCACACTGCGTGGTCAACGACGGCGGTGGTAACCGTAGTGGGGAATGGGTGGCTCGGCGCCACCCGCCCAAAGTGCCAGCACAGTGGTGGGTGGGCCGACCATGGTCATCATCCCCCACTCCCTCTGCTCTGCCTTGCGCATGGTGTAATAGGCATGGGGTTCAGGGTAGGGTTTTGGCCCTCCCCGGCCCAAATCAAATCTCTTTTTAAAAAAAAAAATATTATTATTTTTTTTAAATTTCAAGGTTAATAAAACGTTTTAAAACTTAATAGCATAGGATTTCAAAGCATTTATTTCTATTTTATTTTATTTAAATTGATTGGTGAAGAGAAATCTCTGTGTTAAAATAGAGAGTGTCTAGGCTAAAAATTTGTCAATTTTAGTTTCGCCCGTAGATTCTATATTTGATTCCCCAAACATTGGTGGAAGGAATTTTTAATTCAAACATTTTTTTTTGAAATAATTTTCTTTCGAGAATCCATCTAAGTAAGAATTCTATAAATTTAATTTTTGTTTCCATTAAAAATAATAATCTCTAAGAACAACAAAATAAACCTACTAATAGGAAAATTCCTAATAAACATGAAAGGAATAACTAGCTCCTATTTAATAAAAGTAACTAATTCATTCATTTATAATAAGGAGTTTCAATAAAGTTTCCTTGAATGTATTGATACCAACAAAGGATTTTGAACTTAATTAATTTAAGGAAAAAAGAAGGTATATGTTTGCCATAACTATCCAAAAATGCTTTTAAGGAAATAGTTAAAACTATAATTAAATATACTCATAATTTCCTTTCAAATTTATTAAATAAATATGACTACAATTTTGTTTTCTTTTCTTCTTTCATATCATCTCCATCTACATGATGAGATAAAAGATTTATAAATAATTAAGATTACAAAAATTCATATGATTTCAATACAATCCAGAGATACCCAAAGGATGGGTTACAAGCCATAATTTTATAGTGGTTACCATCTTCCATGAAAGGATAAATATCATCTTCTACTACCAGAAAGTACCTGTACAGATGAGGTTGACCATGGAGGCTCACCTCCCAACCTAGGCCTTTTCAAAGCCACCCCGAGCTTAGGGATCCAATCTTGGAATGGGAAACAAACATGCAATCCACAACTCACAAAAATACTTACATAAACTCACAAGCATTAAAACTTCCCAAAACAAGGTTAAACAGGAGGAAGGTCTCCAAGAGGCCTTCCTGGAAACAAGGGTAGTGGTAGACCTCATAGTAAGACAAAGCCAAGTATTAGAATGAAAACACAAGCCACACATGGACTTGAAATGACCATCTACACAAGATGCAGTCATGAAATAACGTTCTTATGCCCCTAGGTGCCCATAGGCCCTACTTGGCATCATGGGTATCATGAAACCCCATGTCTTTCCCTCCACACATGAGAGACTCTACACTAAACTAGAATCATTTCCTACAACCCCCTTCAAGGTTACTCTATTCTCCCAAGGGTTAGTGTGCCTTGAAGATACCCATTCATAAAGCAACACAAAATAAACACTACAAAATTAACACCAAAGATTTCAACTTTGAAAATAACTTCAAAAATACATGCAACTCCATTAATGGATTTTCAAGCTCAAGAAAACTAAGAAACCATGAAATATACTTCTAAAGAAGACCAACCTTTATCCAAGCTAAGATGATAAGGACTGGTGATGAGCTATCCTTCCTAATTCTTCTTCTCCAAAAGCTCCTTCAAAACTAAAATCTGTATCTAAGGGTAGAGAGTGGGTGAACACTCAACTCATCCTAAAAACTTTTCTAAATAGGCAAATCCCCAAGACTAACCAAAGGTGTTAAGACCATAACCATCCCTTTCTTCCCACTTGTGTTAACTCTCCATGGGTGGAGTTAAATGCAACTTGGGAAGAAGAAAGAGGTTAACCAAAATTACACTCCTCTTCGAATTCGCTCAAGTTTGAAAATGAGACTTTAGGAGAGAAATAAATGAGTTCAGAGGCTCATTAATGATTGAAAATGACCCCTAACCCCTAGGGTTCCAAGTTGGGTAGCTAAAATTGACCCTGGTTACCTTCTAGGAGCCTAAAAGACCATCCTAAACTACCCCTGAAGTTAACCCACGGATTTGTAAGTCAGGTTTACCATCTAGAAACTTCTAACCTTGGGATAAGCTTGGGTACTACACATAGGTAACCTCAGTTAACCCTACACCTAACCATGGTTCCCTTTACTTGCCATGTCAACAATTTTCAAAATTGGCACAATGAATTAAAAAAAATGACATGAATTATTCACATTAACATTTACTAATTGAAATAAACACATGCAAACCACATTTACAAATAAACTACATATACAATGAGGTCCATGTTTCTTTATATAAACAGGACCTTGGAATGCATAGAATTTACATAGGTTCCAATACTAGGTCCCCAATTTAGTTCCATGGTCAACTATCCCTGCACACCCATTGCACACATCAGTAGGTCTAAAACAACATGATATGAAAGCATAATATGACATCCATAATTTATTGCATATAACTATGTCTGAATGTAAACTTAAATCAATATCTCATTGGTTTCCTAAACCAATTCATCACAATACATTCATACATTTAATCCCTTATATGGAATCATCATAAACTGAAACTGCATTAAAACATAAAGCATCTCAAGTGTACCCCTGATTACATAATCAACTACTGAATACATAACATAGGATTCAAGAGATCCTTAAATACATAAAAGTCTCCAATAGTCAAAGTATGTCAAAGCATAAACTACTGAAAGCATGAAGAATAAAATAGTAAAACTATGACAGTCTAATGTAGGTCTCACACCTTTCTTCTTTGTTTTTCCTCAATTCTAAGTGTCATTTGAAAACACTTGTGCACTGATTCAGGATTGAACAAACTCAATTCATCTTGTATACTATACTTAATCCCATTGAGATACCTTGCAAGCTTCTATTTTTCATTCTCAAGGAATTTGGCTTTTAGGGCAATCCTACAAAATTATTCACTGTATCCACTTACATCAAGATCTTTTTTTGTCTCAAATTCTGCAACTTTTTGTGGAGTGTAACTTCATAATCTTCTGGCACAAATTGTTTTTTTTATCTTTTCTACCATTCTTCGTCATGATGAAATAGGATTCTTCTCTTCTTCAACCCTTTCATTTTGTATAAAATTTGAACAAATCAAAGAAGTACCTTTCATATTTGATTTAGCAATCTTGACAATCTGATTTTCTAGAACATCATCACGCTCAAAGTGATTTTCCAAAGACTCTATCCAATCCATACATTCTTCTGGGTTCATCTTCCCAAGAAACATATGTATATCTTATTTGTGATATTTTCTCCCAACCCTTTCAAGGGATTCTAGAAATGGTCTTTGATCCATGGGTATCCCCAACTTCTCATGTTGTGGTACCTCCTCCTTTTCTTCTTCTTCAGACTCAGAATGGTCTTCACTATGCTTTCATGTTTGGATGATCTTTAACATTTCAATTTCTTCTTCCATCTTCTTATGCCTCACTACTTTCTCCTTGACTATCTTTGTCAATTCTACATTTGTGATCCTCGAAGGGATCTGATCATCATTCTTTCCTTTTGTCTTATCTCCCATCCTTTAGTCTTTCACAAGGTTCTTTTTGTGCTTTGATACCACACAATGTAGAGCTGCACTGCAAGAAGCCACTATGATGGGCACAACCCACCAAATGTTTAATTTGGTTTCCTCACCAAATCTATCCTCACCAAGCTTGAAAATAGGTTGAATGTCAACCCTCTAAATCACCTTTACACCCTTCTATTATCCTTTCCCTTTGAATACTAGATTTAACTTGTATTCACTTTGGTCTATAGGGATCCTTTCCGTAAATTGAACCAAAATAGAGAAACCTTCACCAGTGGTTTCAAAAATCTTTCCCAATGGTTGAAAAACCTTACTTAGTCCTAGTGAACATGGAATCACCCAACCAGTTGATTCCCTAACCCTCATAACACCAAGATTTATGACTGTCCTAGAATCCCTTGTAGCATTTTCTAGGTGGTTTTCCTAGGAGAAATTTTTTAATTTGAAATGGGACTAGGTAAATAAACCATAGATTTGAGGACCCTTTTGGAAGTTACAAAAAACTCCAATGTGGCAGAAACCAACTCTACTCTAGCACCTCTGAACACTTACAAGACATATAGACCTAATTGGCCAAATTAGGCTTGGTTTGCATAGAAAGTGTTAGGAAAAGGGTTCGTAGAGTTAATACAACCACATATAATTTTTCTACTACTTACAAATACCCCCAAAAACCAACCTACCAAGTCCCACCAATATACTCATTCATCTGCACACACATTTGATCACTCGACTGGCTAAACACATAGGGATATTTAGCCTAGGGCTTGATCATAAAAATAAGGAAAAAAAATATCTAAGCCTTTGGAATCATAAAATAAATTTCCCTAAATTTTATTATCCAAGTGTCCATGCAAACACACTGGTTAAATTCCAAGTTAAGGCCCCATCTCTTGCACTGCCTCAAATTAAGAGGATTTTGGACTGTCTGCACAAAAATGCCTCTAACTCCTACCAATCAACTCCAAATCAAACAAAATGAAATAAAATTGAAATTAGACTCACACTATTACAAAATTATGTCACTGACTTTGATAAATTAATACATACAATGTCGTACACATTCAAATTGCTCAGGAAAAACTGTTCATATTCCTCCAAAATCATCAGGCTATGCAAATCTACTTCTCCTCATTGAAAGGAAGTGTTTTAACTCTTAAAATAAATCCATTCCAATGATCCAAATTATCTCAGAATGGTTGTGACGATTGGTGTTCCAAATGCAATGTCTTGAGAAATTTTTTAAAAGTTGGTTGAGCAATATTTTTATAATTTGACAACATTTGACAGTTTTTGCAATTTTAGCAAAACGACAACAAAATATGACTCCAAAGAACTTTGAATTAAATCTAAGAATAAAAGGACCTTGGACTAAGGTTAACACACTAAAATCAACATAAACAACCAAAAAACACCTAAAAAACTAGATCTATGGCCTTAATGGTCTAAGGAGACTTCAAGGTTTATAATGCACCTTAAGACCCTTAACCTTACAAAGAAGACCAAGATTTTATATTAGGGTGATCCAAAGGATCTAATACCTTTATTTAAAAACAAAACCATCCTATATATGAAAATGCACGAGGTTCCCTGCACCACTGTTAGAACTAGAAGCTATTATGGAGATAGGTATTTTATACTATTCATTGATGATTATTCAAGGATGATTTGGGTTAAATTTTTGAAGGAGAAATTTGAAGCTTTTGACAAATTCAAAGTCTTTAAGGATATGGTTGAGATAGAGATAGGTATGAATTTGAAATGTCTGAGATACGATAGATATGGAGAAATTACATCTAATAAATTTAATTCATTTTGTGAAGAGCATGGGATAAAGAGACAAATGTTTGCACTACATACCCAAAAATTGAATAGTATTGCAAAGAGAAGAAACATAACTATCCTAAACACTACAGGGACAATGATTATTAAGGGAAATGTACCACAATTCCATTGGAGAGAAGTAGCTAGCACTACATTTTATACATTGAACTAAGTTAAAATCAAGAAAGCCACTTGTAAGACTCCTTATGAACTATCATATGGTCATGTTCCTACTGTGAAATATTTTAGAATTTTTGGAAGAAAATGTTATATCAAAAGAGATGAAGATTTAGGGAAATTTGATCCTAGATGTGATAAAGGTATCTTTCTTGGTTATTCTAAAAAGAGTAGAGCATAGAAATACTAAAATAATAGGTCGAGAAAGATAGTTGAAAGTGCTAATGTCAAAGTGGATGAAAGCTATTATAAATACGCTAGATCTTGTAGATATGATTCAAATGACGATGAAGAAAATCAGGGAATGCAAGTTTAGAATAAGAATAAGAATTAGAATAGTTTTCTAAATCAAGATGAAGAAGCTGCAAATGAAGAAAAAGTGGAGATACAAGAGTAGCTAGAAATGCAAATCCTAAGCCTCCATGGTATGTAAGATAAATCATTTTAAAAATTAGATTATTGGGGATATAAATAAAGGTGTTCAAACTAGGAGAAGGTTCTATAAAAAAATAGAAATGATCTTTGTCTGATTTATAAGATTGAACCAAAGGATGTTAATGAAGCATGTAAAGATGATAGTTGGGTTAAAGCTATTGAAGAAGAATTGGATCAGATTGAAAAATAAAACAAGGATTCTTATTCCTAGACCTTTGAACAAGAATGTGATTAGAATTAAATGGGTATTCAAAATAAAATTCAATTAAGATGATGAAGTGGTTAGAAAAAAAGGCAGACTTGTTTGTAAAGGATACTCATAGATGAAAGGTATCAAATTTTGGGAAAAAATTTCTCTTTTTGCTAGAATTGTGGTTGTTAGAGTATTTCTTGTATATGTTTCTTACATAGATTTTAGAGTGTATCAGATGGAGGTTAAGTATACAATTATGAATGGAGATTTGGAAGAATTTTATGTTGAGAAACCTAATGTATTTCCATTGACTGATAAAAGTAATTTGGTTTTCTGATTGAGGAAATCATTGTATCAATTGAAACAAGCCCCTAGAGCATAGTATGTGAGATTGGATAAGTATTTGTTGAAGCCTAGTTTTCATAAAGGTGTTGGCATAAGTGATGTTGAGATGTTATGGTATGTGTTTGGTAGGATGCTCAGTTATGATGTTGTGATGCAAGAGCATTGTGGGTTTTCTTGGTGACTAGTTTGGATTTCTTGGACAGGTGCTCAGTATTTTGTTTGGAAAGTACTCAGAGTGTTACTCGGTTGAAGAAGGGTGGATGCTCGGTCATTATTGGGTGTAGTGTTGGCCAAGGAGCTCAGTCACTAAAGGGATTGATGCATACTGTTTCTTGAATTATACAGTATTCCTCAACATGTGTTGTTTTATTGTCATGTGTTGTGGCTCGAAGTTTCTTGAGGGAGCTCGGTTGTCATGCTTTCTTAGCAATGCTTGGCTGGTGGTTGTTGACACTCGACATTTTTGGCTTTCCGAATGATGTTCTTGTGGATTTGAGCGGCCGAATTGATGCATTTAATATGTGTAGCATATGATGGTGATGTGGATCAATCATGGAGATGTGTGTGGACCTATTTGGGTCTTTTATTTTTATCCTATGTGAATATAATAAGTTTTGAAAGATGACTTAAGGCATTTTGTGTTTTGTTTGCTTCTATATGTTTCTATTGGCAACATGTCGACTTGTGGTTGTGCTAGTATTTAAGGAGGTCCAGGGTAGATTTGTAGAGGAATAGAGATAAGTGATAAAGATGAGTAGATGAGAAGAGGAGAAGCCTAAAGTTGCGAATTTGTGAGCAGAGCTAGTGGCTGAGGTTTAGGAACAAGGAGATTTCTTAGGGGAATGTGTGCACAAATTTAGATCTTGCTGTTTGTTTCTATCAGATTGTTGTGGCCTATTGTTATAGATTTGGATAGCTAGGGTTAGGGTTTATTTGGATCTAGAGGGATATTGTAGAACTATATTTTATTTTTTTGGTAATTGGTCATAACCGGGAAGGCCTTACATCCTGGCACATTGCAAGTAATGAGTTGTTTTATGAATAATATTTCAAATTGTTATTAGATCTTGGTTTCCTGTTGTGATTCCATTATGTGGTTGTTCATCTAGGGGCTTGGAAATCTCCTTTTGGGATTCTCCTTGCCTTGCACTATGTCAGGTGGTATTAGATCTTGAAGTTCTTGAGTCTGTGGACAGGTCGCCAAGGGTGAGGCAGTTTGCACAAGGACCTTGGGTTGGGTGAAGTCTATCAGGGAAGATTTTGATCTTGTGATGGATTGTTCTATCTCAAGTACTATATATCTTTGTTATGAGGTAGCAGATCATAGTTCTAACTTAGAATTTCAAAGGACTTCCAAATTGATCTTGATATGGATTGATGGTTGCGAAGATGGAAGGTTGATCTTGTTGAGTGAAGGTTGGATCTGGTTGGAGATTTGTTGTAGAGGGTTCATGAAGATCTTGAAGGACACCTCTGAGAATATTGGACCCGAGGGCGATTGAAGATCTATTTGATGTAGTTGAGAAGAATATTTCTAATAATTTTTCTCGATTGGAAGCTGGTTTGTCCGATCGAGTTAAGGAAAGAATAGTTGAGTTTCATAGAGGTTTCTGGAGATGGAGTCTACCGATATGAAAGTGATTTGTCTAGCCAGTTAGAATACTTGTTTGAGAGAGAAGAGGAAATAATAAGGTTGAGGTGGAGGTTGGTTTTGTTGATCATTATGTGGAGTCTAATGTAAAACCTACAGAGTAACTTATGGTCATTGCTCAGGAGATTCCTAACCTTGTTTATGATGGGATGGAGACTTGTTTTCATGATCAGTTGGTTATGTCTGACATGGAAATTACAGAGCACTTGTTTGTGGATAATCAGGATGTAGTGGGTGATGGTTTACATGTTGCAGATCATCTTGTTGTGTGCAATGATCTCTTTGGTATTATGAGTTTGGCTTGTGTTGATGAGGGATTTCATATTGTTTTTGATGGGGATTTTAGTTTGGATCTATATTTTGTTACCATGAATATAGAGTTGGATACTCTTATTGCTGTGATGGGTTGTGGTGATAAGTTGCATGATGATTGGTAAGTGGTGATACAAATGCTTCTGGTGTTTGGATGGACAAAGAAGATGTGGATGATTTGTAGATTGGTTATCTTCTCCTTGATGGTGTTGAAGCCTTTTGTGAAGATGAAGCTGGCTACAGAGCTTTCTTTTGGCATCAAAGTGTGGGACACACTTTTCTATTTACCTAGGGAGTCTGATGCAGGAGCATCATGGGTTTTATCCGTGACTACTTTAGAGTTTTTGGAGGGGTACTTGGTAGTTTCTTTGGAGAGTACTTGGAGTTTTACTCGGTCAAAGAAGGGTGGATTCTCGGTTGTTATTGGGTGTAGTGTTGGCCGAGGAGCTCACTCACTGAAGGGCTCGACACATACTATTTCTCATCTTATAGAGTATTTATCAGCATGTGTTGTGGCTCGGTGATGCTTTAGGGAACTTTTTCATCATGCTTTCTCGGTAATGCTTGGCTAGTGGTTACTGGCACTTGATAGTTTTGCCTTGTCGAATAGTGTTCTTGCAGATTTGAGTAGACAACTTGATGCATTTAATATGCATAGCATATGATCATGATGTGGATCGATCTTGGTGATGTGTGTAGACCTATCTGGGTCTTGGATCTTTATCCTATGTTCATTTAATAAGTGTTGTAAGACAACTTAACTTATTTTGTATTTTTTTTGCTTCTATATGTTTCTATTGGAAACATGTCGACCTGTGCCTGTACTAGTATTTAAGGAGGTCTGGGGTAAAGTTGTAGAGAAATAGAGAGAAGTGAGAAATATAAGTAGATGAGTAGATGAGAAACCTAAATTTGCAAGTTTTCGAGCAGAGCTAGTGGCTGAGGCTTAGAAACAAGGAGATTTCTTGGGGGCCTATGTGAACAATTTTTGATCTTGCTAGATGTTTCTACTAGATTGTTGTTGCATGTAGTTACAGATCTGGCTAGCTAGGGTTAGGGTTAAGTTGGATCTTGAGGGATCTTGTAGAACTATTATTTTCTTTGTAATTGGTCATAACTAGGAAGGCCTTACAGCCTGACACATTGCATGTAATCAGTTGTTTATGAATAATATTTTAGATTGTTATCAGATATTGGTTTCCTGTTGTGATTCCATTGTATGGTTTTTTAGCTGGGGCTTAGACATCTCCTTTGAGGATTCTCCCTACCTTGCACTGCATCATGTTGTCATTTATGTCAACATAGTATTTGTTTGTTGATTATGTAACTATAATGTTGATGTATGTTCAAGAGGTTGAATCATGATCCATGGTAAGAGTTGGTGTGTGAGATCGTACATGAAGAATATGTTATGTCTCTAGATACTATATCTATGATTACACATGTTAAGCTTATGTAATGTGTGATTTATTATTGATTGAAGGTTGACATATTAAGAAGAAGAACAATATATAGCACAAGATGAATGATTTGATGTTTGTGTCAACTAAGTTTGGATTCAAATGTTCTGGTCATGATATATTTATCTGGACTATGTTATGAGGTTGTTGTTGGGGCCAAATCATGATTTGATGATCCAAAGGTAAATTTTGAAATGACAGAAGGTTGTTCAGTAAGAAGTCGTAAGAGGTTTTTAGAATAGTCAGCTAGATCCTTGACTAATGATGATGCACCATGTTGCAGTAAGTTATTATGTGTTCCAGGGATCATGGTGATGTTGAATATTGACAAGGATTGATGATTTGGTATTTTTATGATCATTGCGATTAGATTTCTTAGAGCTTGTGTAAGGACATTGGAGAATGTGTTTTGGTTTGACTTTTCTTTGTCAAATCTATGTGTGATGGATTTGAAGGTTGACCTAAGTTTGTTAGAGAGTGTTATAGATTGTTAAAATGTATTAGGGTTTACTAATTGAGCAGGAAAGATTGTAAAACATTTTGTAAGGTGGATAATTTACCTAATGAAATTGTAATGTATAAATATGTAAAAAGATGAAAATAACAAGTGTAGATTGTGGATGTAGAGGTGTGATCGAGAGAAGAAAGAAGAGAGAATACTATTTGTATGTGGAGCAGAGATTGAGCTTTAACTAGGCTTGTATTAGTAGACATTGCTACTTTCTCATATCATTTACTTGTTGATTCCTAACAAATTCATCAAGCTAAATCCCTTAACCAGGTAGATCCTAATAGGTAAAGATTGTAAATCCTTTAACTAGGTGACTCATTAATTAGGGTTTGAAATCCTTTAATTAGGTTACTCCTAACAGGGTAAATCTCCTAACATGGTTAGAGCTAAATCCATTGACCAGGTGACTCTTAAGAGGGCATTTTGTAAATATTTTAACAGGGATAAGCTCTAGACAGGGTGCATTTCACAAGAGTAGATTTTAGTGGATGTCATCCCCACATGTCATTTTTCCAAGTTGGGTTTCCATAAGAAAAAAATTTGTTTTATTGTGTTTCATGGCTGTGGGTCTTTATCTTTATTGTTTATTTTTTCATGCAATGAATGTTTATTGATGCAAGTGGTTGAATGGTTAATAAAAAATTGGAATTGTTAGATTATTGATTCACCCCCCCCCCCCCCCCTCAATAATATTGGATCTCTTTATACTAACAATTGGTATCAGATCTTTGGTCCTCCTTGTGGTAAGCCTAATAGCTTGAGGAAAAGATCCAAGGATGAGGAAGGAACCTCCCAAGTTCTCTAAAGACAACTACTTGGTATGGAGTGAGAGAATGAAGTTATACCTAAAAGGTATGAGACCACAATACTGGATGCATGTCACAAAAATGCATATAACTCATGTTGGAACTCTTCCTATAGATGAACTAAAGGAACAACAAGAGGATACTCAAGCACATGAAGCTATTATAAGTACCCTATCTAATATTAGATATTTTGATATTCGTAAACTTGATACTGCCTATGATGTCTAGGAAAAAATGAAATTAATCTATGGAGGATATATTCATGTGTAAAAAGATAAGGAAGATAGTCTTAGAGGAAAGTATGATGACATAAAGATGGTAGAAGGAGAGAGTATTGGAAAATATGGTCTAAGAATAAAATAAGTTTTTGGTGCTATCAAAGGTCCTAGTGGAACTATTAAGGAAGATATTGCGGTAAGTAAAATGTAGAGAAATTTATTGCCTAATTATTTCACTAGAGTGTCTTCTATAAATGAGATGAGAACATTTGAAAATGTTACTATAGATGGAATAATTGATAAGCTTACTGCATTTGAGTTAAATAACTTTGATAATAGTATTCCAAGAGTTGAGGTTGCTTTCAAGGCATCAGTGTCTAATATATCAACATGAAAGGTAAGGAAAAAAGTCATGATTCTAATTATATGTCAGGTTATGCTAGGGAACTTGAAGTTATCTTGGATGAAGAAAGGAAACAAGGAGAGCTTGAGGCTCTACTAGCTAAGAGATGGCATAGAGGGACTAGTAAGTACAAAGGTAAAGTTCCACTAAAATGTTTCTCATGTGAAAATATTGGACATATTTTTTCCATATGTCCTAATAGTCAACCAAAGTATAAGTTTAAAAGGTTTTAGGGAAAAGAGAAGAAATAATTCTTTGTTGTAGTGGATAGAGGTGTTACCGATGAAGAATCAGGAGATAATGAGGAAGAGGAGTTTGTACATTTTTCAGTTAAAGAAGATCCATTAGAAGGAGAAAAGGAAATGGTCTCTAACTTAAGAAAAAATGAAGAATGGAATATAGACATCGAGTGTTCACATCACATGAAAAATGATAAGAGTAACTTCATTAAACTTGATGAGTTTGATTATGGTGTGGTAAGGTTTAGTAATAGTATACCTTGTTTGGTTAAAGGTAAAGGCATCATTTCTTTGAATGGAAAGAGTAACACAAATGATGTTTATTATGTGGATGGTCTAACACATAAATTTTTAAGTGTGGGTCAGCTAAATGATAAAGGTTACATAATAGAATTAAAAGGTGGTCTATGTAGAATAATTGGAAGCTCTCATGATTAGATTTCTACTGGTAGGTAGACTAGATGTAATTTATTCTATTTGAATACTAGTATGAAAAATTATTTGATTGCAAAGGTTGAAGATAGTTGGTTGTGGTATATAATATTTATCCATGTAAACTTTGATAGTTTGATAAAAGTAAGTAAGACTAATGTGCCAATTAGGGGATTGCTCAATAAGTCAAACTAGACAACATGATGTACAAAGAATTTCAGCCGAGTAAGTTGACTAGTTCTAATTTAAAAAGAAAGTATTTTTCATTTGAAAATATACTTGATTTAGTGCATACTAATCTTTGTGTGCCTATGAGACAGAGGAGTTATATAGGTGAAACATATTTCATGTTTTTACTAATGAATATCCTAGAATAAAGGGGGTAACTCTCCTAAAGAAGAATTCTGATGCATTTCATAAAGTCAAAGCATTCAGAGAATTGGTTGAGAAGGAATTGGGTAAGAGTTTGAAATATTTAAGGTATGATTGAGGTGGCGGGTTTACTTCTACAAAATTTGTTAAGTATTGTGAAGACAATGGAATCAAGAGACAAATGTTTGCACCAAGGAATCCAAAACAAAATGGTGTTGCAGAAAGGAAGAACAGAACCATAGTGGATGTTGCAAGGAATATGTTTATTCTAGGTGATGTACCAAATATGTATTTGAGAGAAGCAATCGGTACTATTGTTTACACACTGAACCAAGTGCAAGTAAAGAAAGGAACACATAAGAAACCCTATGAGCTATGGTATGCTCACTCACCTAATGTTAAATATTTTAAAGTCTTTGAAAGTAGATGTTACATTAAGAGGGATGATTAAATAGGCAATTTTTATCCAAAAAGTGATGAATGCATTTTCTTGGGGTATTCTACTAAATGAAAACCATACACTTGTTTCAATAAGAGAACTAACAAGATGATTGAGAGTGTAAATGTAAAGGTGGTTGAATACCCTCATAAATCTGGTGATTCAAGCAAGCAGGTGATAGAGGATGATTGAGAGATTGTGTATATTGAACCAGAAGTACATGAACCAAGAGATCAAAATAATGTAGGACAAGTGATTCAACCAGAAAAAGAAGAAGCTCCTACACCTGAGTTGATGATACCTAGGTATGTTAACATGAATCATTATGTTGATTAGATTATAGGTGATAAGAATGTAGGTGTCTAACCAAAATAAATCTTAGAGAGAGTGCTTGTTTGATTTCCAAGTATGAGCCTAAGAAAATGAAGGAAGCAATAAAGGATGAAGATTGGGAAAAACCTATGGAAGAATAAATTTATCAAATAGAGAATAATGATATATGGGAACTTGTTTCTAGATGTGAAGATAAAAATGTGATTGGTACCAAATGGGTCTTCACGAATAAACTGAATGAAGATTGAGATGTGATTAGAAACAAGGCAATTCTTGTATGCAAGGTCTATGCACAAGAACAAGGTCAACACTATGGTGAGAATTTTTATCCAATAGAAAGATTGGAAGGGGTATGAATTATACTTTCTTATGCTACTTATAAGAAGTTCAAAGTCTTTCACATGCATAACAAGTTAGCTTTCTTGAATCAAATTCTTGAAAAAGAGGTCTACATAGAACAACCTGATGGTTTGCATTAACAAAGGACAAGGACATGGTATGAAAGCTAAAAAAGACACTAAATGGATTGAAACAATCTCCAAGGGCATGGTACGAAAGGTTTCATTCCTATCTTATTTAGATTGGCTTCAATAGAACATGTGATGATTGTAATGTGTACTTAAGGTTGAAGGATATAAGTTTTTGTTAGCTAGAGCATTTGTTGATGATATATTATTTGGATGAAATGATGAGACAAGTTTGACATTTGATGAAGAGATTAAGAAGGATTTTGAAATGTCAATGATTGGGGAGATCAAATTATTTATTGGATTGTAGGTTTCACAACTTCAAAATGACGCATATATTAGTCAATCCAAATATGTGAAATAAGTGCTCAGAACTTTTTGTTATGCATGAATCGAAACTAGTTGGAACCCCAATGGTAACATGATGTAAATTGTCTAACGATGATGAATCTGATGTAGTGGATGATACTTTGTATAGATCTATGATTGGTAAGCTCCAATATGTTGTTCATAGAAGACCAAATATTACTCAAGCAATTGGTCTAGTCGCTAGATTTCAATCAAATCCTAAGGAATCTAATATGATTGTAGTCAAGATGATACTCAAGTATTTAAAATGGATAGTTGACAATGGTGTGTGGTATGCTCATGATGTTGATTTCTCTTTGACTATGTTTATCGATACTGACTGGGTAGGAAATGCTGATAGAAAGAGTACAAGTGGTGGTACATTCTTTCTAGGTGAAATTATTGTATCTTGGACAAGAAAAAAGAAAAATTGTATCTCATAATTAACCGCAAAAGATGAATATGTAGTAGCAGCTATAAATTGTACAAAGATTGCATGGACAAAGAAGATTCTTGAAGGCATCAAAGAAAAGGTGACAGAATCAATAACTATCTTTTGTGACAATACAAGTGAAATAAATATTTCCAAGAATTATATGATGCTTTCTAAGACTAAGAACATTGTAATTAAGTATCATTTTATAAGAGAGTAAGTGCAGGAGAAAGAAGAGAAGTTGGAATATGTACCAACAAAGGAGCAGATAGAAGATATCTTCACCAAGCCACTACCTAAGGATACTTTTGAGTACCTTAGAGGTAAGATAGGGGTTATTATTCTCCTTGAAAAAAACTAAGATGTTGTAGGTGCATCAATCTAGTGGATTTATTTCCATATCTTTCACTGTGGATTGATCTTCAAGGGACTACTCCTTAGGGGGAGCAGTAAAAAATAATCAAAGATAGTTGAAATACATGATGTATTGGGCCTATTGCATCTTTGGAATTGTTTTTAAAGGGGAAGATGAAAAAGAGGTGAATAATTAAGGGTGATAAGAGAAGAGAAGAGTAAATGTTGGGGAGAAGAGCACAAGAAGAGAAAGTCAGGAAAAATCAGCTAAGGGAGAGAATTTGTTGCATCTAGATGCTCTATATGATCGCTTGGTATTAGTGGTATTTCCATTAATTCCAAAGAGGGAAATTTTTGGTATAAATGATGTTTAGTATGTTGAGATATTATGGTATGTGTTTGTTAGGAAGCTCAATTATAATGTTATCATTGATGTCAACTTAGTGTTTTTTGGTTGACTGTGTACCTGTTATGCTGATGTATGTTCAAGAGGTTTTATCCTGAGCTGTGGTAATAGTTGGTGTGTGTGATTGTACAAGAAGAATAAGTGATGTCTCTAGATACTATACATATGACCACACAGGTTGATATTATGTATTCTGTGTGTTAGGATTGATTGAAGGTTGATAGATTAATAAGAAGAACAAGATGTAGCATATGAAGACTAACTTGATTTTTTTTCTAACTAAGTTTAAACTATGATGTTGTGGTCATGATATGTTTATATGAACTATGTTATGAGTTTTTTGTTGTGACCGTGACATGATTTGATGATCGGAAGGAAAAGTTTCAAGTGACAGAAGGTTTTTTAGTAAGAACTCTTAAGAAGTTATTAGAATAATGAGTCAGATCCTTGATGAGTGATGATGCACCGTGTTGTAGTAAGTAATTATGTGTTCCAGGGATCATGGTGATGTTAGAAATTGATGAGGATTGATGAGTTGGAATTTTCATGATCAATGTAATCAGATTTCTTGGAGGTTGTGCAAGGAAAGTGGAGAATGTGTTATGGTTTGAATTTTATTTGAAAAATGATGTGTGATGGATTTGAAGCCTCCCCTTAGTTTGTTAGAGAGTGTTATAGATTGTTAACATGTTTTAGGGTTTTTTAATTGAGTGGGAAAGATTTTAAATCTTTTTGTAAGGCGGTTAATTTCCCTAATGAATATGTAATGTATAAATATGTAAAAATATGAAAATCACAAGTGTAGATTATGGATGCAGAGGTGCAATTGAGAAAACATAGAAGAGAGAAGATTTTCTTAATGTGAATTAGAGATTGAGCTTGTACTAGATCTATACTAGCAGAGACTGTTAGTAATAAATGAGAGGGGGGGTGAATCAGTGGCCTCAAAAATATTCCAATAATCAACCCTTAAAACTTAGTAGCACAAAATTATACCTATAGTTATCTTTAGTCCTATAAGATGAATGCCTCCAAATACTTTAATCAAACTACTACTGATCGGAATGCTTTGTAAAACCTTCTACTACGTGTTTACCAAAAAGCAGTCTGTTAATTTACTGACAGATAGTAAATTATCTAGAGTATACCAATCAATCCAATTAAGTTATGTGAAATGCAAAACACTAAAGCAATGACTCATAGACACATTGACACATGGATTTTTAACATGGAAACCCTGTTAAGGGAAAAACCACTCGGGACCGGTAACCCAAAATTTTCACTTTTCTGAAGTGAGCTCAGTGAAGAGCCAACCTTGTTAAAGGTTACAAACACATTGTTGGGTGTGAACTTGTTAGAGGATTTGGAAGTTTAGTATATCACTTGATATTAGGCATCTCTATGCTACCATCCTTGATCAAACAATCACTTGGCCTATCAATAGGTATCTGGCATCTCATGCTATCTTCATGATCAAAATTTTTGATACTCCATTGGATGTATCTCAATATAGAAGGATCTTTAAATCCCGCTCTATTAAGAGACTTTCTGAATCAATAGTTGAACTGAAACAGTATGATTTGTTCACAAATACAACTATAATTGTAGATTTTTAGGTCTATTTTAATCTCATAAAATACTCTGATCAATATAACTCTTGTTTATACCGTTGCTCCACTTTGATTCTGCTCGGTGATGCTATGCTCTGTTGCTTGGTGTCCACAAAATTATTTTTCTCTTTTCTTAGCTTGATTGATCAGCACTGAATGAAGTTGCTCTTCTTTAGTTTCTCTTTAGCATCCTCTTCCTCATTCTCTCCCCACACTCATTCGTAATGAATTGATTTTTCTCTTAAATAGACATGATATCACTGTTGTTAGGTTCTTGATTTTCTTGATCTTGGCGTGATCCACAATTCTTGCCAATTAGATTTAAAGAAAAACTCTTATTTTATCTCGCTGAGATCTTCTAGCCAACTAGACAAATCAGCTTTAAATCAATCACTTATCTCTAGCTTATCTTGTTGATGAAAACAATGATAACAACCAGTTGAGTCTATACTTAGCTCTTCTAGCTAGATATTTTGTTGTTTTTCAACTCCAGTTGTTTTCGGTTTTAACTCTCTGATAGCATCGATCAACAATTCAGTTCCCTTTGGGCTTCTCCGTCGATTTAAACTATGTTTCAGGCTATCGGGTTTTCTTGTGATTCTTCTCATCGGTAATGCTCATCATTTTTCTTTCTCGGGAATCACTGTGACTTGACTGTCGGTGATCTTTGTCCCTCGGGTTCCACTGACTATCAGTGTTTGTAGTCGCAATGTGAATGCTTGTCTTTTATGTATTACAAAAAGCATAATCTTTATCTCTCTGATCCCTTGAAGTCTTTGACACTTTGATAATAACTAACTAGATTATATCAAGTTGACATCAATGACAATACAATCCATTAACTGATTTAATTTCTTGTATTACCCTTCTACATTTTGGTGATCAACTTAACATCTTCAAACATTCAATCAGTTACATGTCATCAATCTCTCCCTTTGGCAATGATGGAAAAATACTACATTGTTATAATATATTATCACTAATACAATATGAAATATACAGTTTCATCAAGCTTTCCTAATGTAACTATTACAAATTTTTGACTTTTGGTAAGCTAAAAAATAGCTTAGATTTGTTTCTTGTAGAGTGGTTGTCTTCAATCTTTAATCCCTTCACTAGATAGATGTATCATCTGTTATCTCTTGTTTTGATATGTGCTCTTCCTTGACTTTTCCTCTTTTTGATAATCTCTTTTTCCTTTGACAACATTCTTTCTCTTTTTATGAACTCTCTCCCTTTGTTGCTTCTTTCCCTTAGATGAATATTTCATGTGTAATCAATTTATCTCACTTAGAATATTGATTAACTCTTCATTTCTGATTCTCAGGAACTTTTCTTCATGGATACTGATATAATCTCTCCTTTTATCATATTTCTCCTTTATGTGATATGGAGATCATCTCTCCCTTTGTATGATAATGAAAATCTCTCCCTAATGATAATACTCCCTTTTGTATGATAATGAGATATTTATCTCCCTTTGACAACAATTCCAAACAAAAATAATTCTCCTTATCTATATCATGTTCCAGCCCTTTGCATAATATACTCCTTGAATTTCCTTATCCATTAGCAATACAATGTCTTGATTTTTGGTGTAGATTTGTACCTTGATGTGTACAGATGTATTTGTTTCTGTCCATTTCAGTGTTTGCATCAAAATGACTGATCTTTAGATTTGGTATAGGTTGATGCAACCTCCTAGTCAGTTTACTGACCGATAGACAAGGGTTGGACCCCTAGGCTCTGTCTTAGTTACTTAAATATATCCTTTGGTAATGGCTTGGTGAATATATCAGCTAACTGTTCCTTTGATTGAACATATTATAGTGTAACTTCCTTTTCTTGCACTTTTTCTCTCAGATAGTTATACTTGATAGAAATATGATTAGTCTTAGCATGCATGACTAGATTCTTAGAAATTTTTATTGCATTGGTATTATCACAATAGATAATTATTGGTTCAAGAATCTTCATATTCATACCTTCCAGCAATTGTTTGATCCATGCAATATTGGAGCAATTTGCAGCAGCAGCCACATACTCTGCTTCTGCAGTTGACTGAGAGATGTATCCTTGCTTCTTGCTAATCCTTGTGACAAGTCTGTCACCCATGAGGAATGCTCCTCCAGTTGTGCTCTTTCCGTCATCAATGTTTCCAGCCCAATCAATATCAGTATAGACTTGTAGCTCAAATTTTCCTTCTTTTTCGTACCATAAGCCATAGTCCTCAGTGTTCTTCAGATATCTTAGAATTCTTTTCACAATAGTCATATGTGATTCTTTGGGATTAGTAGAGAATCTTGAAACTATCCCCACTGCATGTGCTATATCTGGTCTGGTGTGAACAACATACATCAGTTTTCCAATCATTGATCTATATAAGGTTTGGTTTACCTCATTTGTCTTGTCTTCTTTTGTTAGCTTGCATCCAATATCCATAGGTGTTCCAACTATTTTGGAATCTTCCATCTTGAGTATCTTTAGCACTTCCTTGATGTATTTAGACCAAGTGATGTAAATGCTTGCATCTTGTTGAAGAATCTGTAGACCAAGAAAGAATTTGATCTTTCCAAACATAGAAATTTAAAACTCCTTTCTCATTTTATTAGTAAAGGATTTGCATAACAATTCATTCCCTCCAAAAATGATATCATCAACAAAAATTTCAGCAATCAAAGTATTACCATTGGTATCTTCTTTTAAGTACAGATTGTTATTTTCACTTGTTCTAACAAATTTTATACTAATGAGATATGAGTGAAGTCTTTCATACCAGGCTCTTGGTGCTTGTTTCAATCCATACAAGGCTTTGTGTAGTCTACATACCATGTTTCTCTTGTGTGGATTAACAAACCCTTCTGGTTGTTCAATGTACACCTCTTCTTCAAGTATTCCATTTAGGAATGCAGATTTGACATCCATTTGGTATACCTTGAATCCTTTGTATGTAGCATAAGAAAGTAAGATTCTAACTCCTTCTAGTCTAGAAAAAAGTGCAAAGATTTCACCATAGTCAATACCTTCTTCTTGTACATATCCCTTACATACTGATCTTTCTTTTTTTCTAGTTACTTATCCATTCTAATTTAGCTTGTTTTTGAATATCCATTTGGTACAGATGACATTCTTGTCATCTGGTACCGATGACATTCTTCATTCTCAAGTGCATTGTAAACAGATTTAGGCTCAAAATTACAAAGTAAACTTCTTGTGTTAAGTGACTTAATTCTTGTTCTTGTTCCAGCCTTCTTGACTCCTATGATTTGATCTTGTGGATGATTTCTTCTAACATAATTGGCAAGTTTTGGTTCAGCTTTGTGGTCATCATTCTGATTATGTTCTTCACCTTCATTTTCATCTCCATTGTTTGGAACATCATCTTGAGTATTATCCTGATCGTCGATTATTGCAGCATGATGCTCGAGAGCGACACACTGTTGCTTGGGTAGAGTGTTAGGTTCTGTATAAACAAACCTGTTGTAGTCCTCTGGTTCCTTTTTTCTTTCCTTATTATTCTTTTCTACAAATTCATCTATTTTCACATTTGCACTTTCAATGATTTTGTTAGATGACTTGTTTAGACATTTATAAGCCTTGCTTTTGGTTGAATACCCTAGGAAGATACCTTTTTCACTTTTGCAGTCAAGTTTTCCATTTCTATCATCCTTCAATATATAACATTGACTACCAAATATTTTTAGGTAACTTACATTGGGTGTATAACCATACCAAATCTCATAAGGTGTCTTCTTTGTGTCCTTCAATTGTACTCTATTTAGTGTGTAGACAGGAGTACTGGCAACTTCCCTCTAGAAATTTTGAGTGATGCTTTTATCAATCATGAATGTCCTTGCAAAGTCAACAATTGATCTGTTTCTCCTCTCAATAATTCCATTTTTTTGTGGTGTCCTTGGTGCAGAAACTTGTCTTTTTATTCCATGCTCATTACAATAGTCAATGAATTCTTCTGAACTAAATTCCCCTCCTCTATCTGACCTTAAGCATTTCAATTTATTTTCTCTTTGTTTTTCAACCATTTCTTTGTACCATTTAAACATCTTAAATGATTCTGATTTATCTTTTAAAAACATGACTGTCATCATTCTAGAAAAATCGTCAACAAAGAGAATGAAATACCTATCTCCATAGTATCTGTTTTTCCTCATCGGTCCACATAGATCTGTATGGACTAACTCTAGAATTTCAGTAGATGTATGGGTTTTTCTCTTGAAACTAGACTTTGTCATCTTACCTTTTTGACAATTCTTGCACATGATATGTTCGGGCTTAGTCATCGTCGGTAAGCCTCTGACATTCCTTTTGTTTCTTATCTTTATCATGTTTTCAAAGTTCACATGACACAATCTTTTGTGCCACAACCATAAGTCTTTGTTTCTAGCCATCAAACAAGTGGTGTTAGTGTCATCAAGATAGAAAAGGTTATCTTTTGTCTACTCAGTGGTACCAATCAACCTTACTAATTCATTGAAGATCTTTGCCTTCTTATTTTCAAATGCTACTCTGTGACCTGAATTGTTCAGCTGAGAAACAATTAAAAAATTGTAATTCATTCCTTTAAACCAGTGAGCATTTTCACATTTTATCAGGTTATTCAACATTATGGTTCCTTTACCTGCCATTGGACAAAGAGTATCATTACCATTCTTACTGAACCACCATTATTGTCTTCAAAAGTCTCAAACTTTTGTTTATCACTGGTTATATGGTGAGTGCAGCCACTATATATGATCTAGACATCAATTTTACTAACTTTAGATATGAGTGCAATTTATACATACCTTTCTTAATCTTCATCTGAATCATCCTTCATGGCTACAAATACCATCTTGATGTCTTCTTCTGATTTGGTGTCAGTGTCATCAGCCCTTCTCTCAGCTAGGTAACAAGATTTCTTCCCTTTGTCCTTGTAGTCTCGGGTATCTCTCTTGTCAGATTGTTGGTTGCTTCAATATCCTCTATTTTCACCTTTATCAAACATCTTCTCAAATAATCTTTCATTTCCTCTATCATCTTTCCATCGGTTTGGACATCTTGCAGAAAAGTCTCCAACCTCTTTACAATTGAAACATACAAGTGGTAATTTACCTTTGTATCTTCCTTTGCCTCTCTGTAATCTTCTAGCCATAAGTGCTTCAATTTCATAAAGTCCTTGATCCTGATTATCACTGTCACTATCATTTCTAATAGCATGTCTATGACTTGTGTTACTTATCTTTAGAGAAGATTTGAATGCAGATTCTATGGATGGTAAGACACTATTGTCAAAGTTATTCATCTCAAATGAAATTAGTCTACTAATTAGACTATCTAGAGTAACTGTATTGTTTGCAATTGCTCTCATTTCTTGAATAATAGCATAAATAGGCAATAAGGTTCTTAATATTTTACTTACCACTGTCTCTTCTTCAAGTGTACCTCCAACTCCTCTGATATCATTGACTACCTCTTTTATTCTGCTTCTATACTGAGTAATGTTTTCTCCTTCTTTCATCCGTAGGTCATCAAACCTCCCTCTTAGGCTTTGTGCCTTTGCTCTGAGTACATTAGCATCTCCTTGATGTACAAGCTTCAACTTATCCTACATTTCCTTTGCAGAGGTGCAAGTTTTGACATCTTCAAACTCAACATCGGAGAGTGAGTATGCAAGTTCTATCATCATGCAGTTATGCTCATGCTTAACTCTTAATTTCTCAAGAGTATGAGGTCCTGTAGGTAGCACATATTCAGTATCTAAGTATTGAAAAATATCATTTCCAATACCTGATAGGTGGAGTCTCATTCTGCTTTTCCATGATGCAAAGTTGTCATTATTCAACTTGGGCACATCTCGTCTGTTCATCTTGTGATCTTTTGCTTGAGTTGTTAAACTCCCTTTCTAAGCACACAGGGTCTGATACCAATTGTTAGTAATAATTGGGGGGGGGGGGGGGGGGGNGGGGTGAATTAGTAGCCTAAAAAATATTCCAATAATAAACCCTTAAAAATTAGTACCACAAAATTGTACCTCTAGTTATCTTTAGTCCTATAAGATGAATGCCTCCAAATACTTTTTATCAAACTACTACTTATCAGAATGCTTTGCAAAACCTTCTACTGTGTGTTTAACGAAAAGAATTCTATTAATTTACCGACACATAGTAAATTATCTAGAGTATACCAATAAATCCAATTAAGTTATGTGAAATTAAAAACACTAAATTAATGACTCATAGACACATTGACATGTGGATTTTTAACGTGGAAACCCTATTAAGGAAAAAACCACTTGGGACCAGTAACCAAAAATTTTAACTCTTCTAAAGTGAGCTCGGTGAAGAGCCAACACTATTAAAGGTTACAAACACACTATTAGGTGTGACCTTGTTAGAGGATTTTAAAGTTTAGTCTGTCACTTGATATCGGGCATCTCTATGCTACCATCCTTGATCAAACACTCACTTGGCCTGTCAATAGGTATCTAGCATCTCATGCTATCTTCATGATCAAACTTTTTGATACTCCATTGGATGTATCTC
>MU225602.1:159990-181577 GCA_018584345.1 Thuja plicata | reverse complement strand
TAGGTATCTAGCATCTCATGCTATCTTCATGATCAAACTTTTTGATACTCCATTGGATGTATCTCAATATAGAAAGGATCTTTAAATCCTGCTTAGTTAAGAGACTTTCTGAATCAATGGTTAAACTGAAACAATATGATCTGTTCACATATACAACTATACTTGCAGATTTTTAGATCTATTGTAATCTCATAAAATACTCTGATCAATATAACTCTTGTTTATACCTTTTCTCCTCTTTGATTCTTCTTGGTGATGCTATGCTCTTTTTCTTGGTGTCCACATAATTCTTTTGCTCTTTTCTTAGCTTGATCGATCAACACTTAATGAAGTTTCTCTTCATCAGTTTCTCTTTAGCATCCTCTTTCTCATTTTCTCCCCACACCCATTCATAATGAATCGAGTTGTCTATTAAATAGACATGATATCACTGTTGTTAGGTTCTTGATTTTCTTTATCTTGGCATGATCCACAATTCTCACCAATTAGATTTAAAGAAAAAATCATGTTTTATTTCACTGAGTTCTTCTAGCCAACTGGACAAATCAGCTTTAAATCAATCACTTATCTCTAGCTTATCTTGTCGATGAAAAAAATGATAACAACCACTTGATTCTATATTTATCTCTGCCAGCTAGATATTTTTTCATTTGTGAACTCCAGTTATTTTCAGTTTTAACTCTCTGATAGTGTCAGTCAACACTTCAATTCCTTTTGGGCTTCTCCGTTGGTTTACACTATATTTCTGGCCGTCAATTTTTCTTGTGAATCTGCTCATCGGTAATGCTTGTTGGTTTTCTTGCTCAATTCTTGTTGGTTTTCTTGCTCGGGCATCACTGTGACTTGACTGTCGGTGATCTCTATCCATCGGGTTCCACTGACCATCAGTGTTTGTAGTCACAATGTGAATGCTTGTCTTTTATGCATTACATAAAGCATAATCTTTATCTCTTTGATCCTCCAAAGTCTTTGACACTTTTATTATAACCGATTAGATTATATCACGTTGACATCAATGAAAATACAATCCATTAGCTGATTTAATGTCTTGCATTATCCTTCTACATTTTGGGATCAACTTAACATCATCAAACATTCAATCAGTTACATGACATCAGAGAGTACTACTTTGTCAGATCATTTACTTTTTTATTCCTAATAGCTTCATTAAGCTAAATCCCTTAACTAGTATATCCTAATAGGTCTGAATCATAAATCCTTTAATCAAGTTACTCCTAATAGGGTAAAGGTCCTAACATGGCTAGAGGTAAATCCCCTGACCGAGTGACTCCTAATAGGATATTTCTCTTAACTAGGAATTTTGTAAAGATTTTAATAGGGGTAAGCTCTTAACTAGGTGTACTTCAAAAGGGTGAAGATTTTAGTGGGTTCCATCCCCACATGTACTTTTTCCCAGTTGGGTTTCCATGAGAAAAACTTTGGTGTTATCATGTTGCATGGTTGTGGATGTTTATCTATATTTCTTTGCTTTTCATGAAATGAATGATTATGGTGCAAGTGGTTGAATGGTTACTGAAATGTTGGAATTATTATATTACTAATTCACACCCCCTCTTAGTAATCTTGGATCTCTTTATAATAGAAAAAGGTAATGCTGATAGTAACTTGTATTTCAAGATTTCTCATGCTCACATCTTAATTGTTGAAGTATTTATGGATGATATTATTTTTAGTGGGAATGATGAATTGAGTAAAGAGTTTTCTAATGAGATGAAAAAAGAGTTTGAGATGTCTATCATAGGTGATATGAAAGTATTTATTTGTGTACAAATTACACAATCATAAAAAGGAATTTTCATATCTCAATCCAAGTATGTGAAAGAGTTACTGAAGAAATTTGGTATGGAATATTCAAAAATAGTGTGTACTCCCATGGTTTTTGGTTGCAAAGTGAAAAAGGATGATGATTCCACTAAGGAAAATAAAAAAAGATACATATCTATGATCGGTAGATTATTGTACTTGACACAAAACATACCTAATATTATGAATGATGTTTGCATTGTTACTAGATTTAAAGCAAATCCTAAAGTATCACATGTTGTTATAATAATGTTTAGATACATGATATGGATAGATGATTATTATTTGTGGTATCCTAAAGATGATGATTTTCCATTGAGTGCATATACTTATACGGATAGGGTAGGTAATGTTGATGACAGAATGAGTATAAGTGGAGGTGCATTCTTGTTGGGTAAGAGGTTAGTTTGTTGGTCAAATAAAAAGAAAGATAAAATTTCTCAATCTACTGTGGAGGTAGAATATGTTGTTGTTGCTTCTAATTGCACACAAGTAGTATAATGAAGAAAACATTGAAGGATATCAAAATATAATATGATGACCCTATTGTTATCTACTATGATAATCCAAGTGCAATTAATATTTCAAAGAATCCAATGCCACTTTTGAAGAAAAAACATATATCTATTACACACCATTTCTTGAGAGAGAAGGTCCAAGAGAAGGAATTCAGAGTCGACTATGCATCTACTGATGAGAAAATTGTAGATGATTTCACAAATTCCTTGCCAAATGATACTTTTGACTATCTCTGAGGTAAGATTATGGTGATTTCCCCTCTTGATTAGAGCTAAAGATGCATTGATGTGCATCAATCAAGTGATCTTAAAAATATATCTTTAATATAGATTGATGTTTTGTTGGCTACTACTCATGGGGGGTAGCTAGTCTTTTGGTTTATCAGTTTGTCATGTATTTTGGAGATATAGTTATTTTTCATATATGTGCCTTTTCCATTTATGTTAAAGGGGGAGAGATAGTCATGTGAAAAATAGTTTGATTCAACTTATGAGGTAATATTATTCTCATGGGGAGAAAGTTTGTTAGAGAGACTCTAAAAGATGATTTTGTAGATACTGTTGGTGGTATTGTTGATATGATTTCTTTGTGCATTGATTTTTTTTCATATCATATGTTTCCATCAATTCCAAAGAGGGATATTGTTGGAATATCATGCATATATGTGTTGATATTGATGTTTTGTCATTGATGTCAACATAAAAATCTACTATTTGAGACAATGTTCCTATGTTATTCTTGAGATGTTTAGTGACACGATTGGTTTTAGATGACTACTATGTTGATAATCAGATGCTATGAACATATATATGGTTTCAAGGATGTCTGTAGTTTAATTATGTCAATTCATGGAGATTAGAATTATGATTTGAGTGAGTTATGGATTTTTGATCAGAGACAGGTATTTTGGTTATTTAGGAAGAGACAATGTAATATTTTTAGGTTTAGTATGAATTGGTAATTCAATATTTATTATCTCTTCCCTGGTCATATATTTAGGACATGGATTTCATTGACTGGTGAGATCATTTTGGTGACTTTATTGAGGCATGCTAGTCTTCTTCATTGTTCTTGACTGACATGATGATTTTATATATTAAAAATGCTGAGGCTAGATTTTTGGAGTTGTAACATATTTGAGGATGAAGATTTGGATCATTTCTATGTATGAATCAATATTCCTTGGATCACATTGAATATTGCATTGTATTTTATTAAATATTTGTAATTAGGTGTTTGACAAACCTTGAGGAATTAAGGTTGATAAATTATATAAAGAGATGTATCAATTTGTAATTGCATAGGTGTGAAAAAGTGTAAAGATGTATGAGTGGAATCTAAAATTGAGGAAAACATTTGATGTATTAGATATGTTATTGTAACTATATAGGCATATTGAATATGGTAACAGTCAGTTCATGTATTGTAGATCATTTTCCATCATGGATTGTAATCTGAGATTATTGTAAGGTAGTGAGCCTTCCTCAAGGTTGTATCCCTTATTATATTTGAATATTGAGCTCTAAGGAGTGTGCCTAAATGCATGTGCATTCCCCTTGTAATACCTTTAATTGGGTATAGTGCTCCTAAAAGAGTACATCATCTTGTGGGTGTGATCCCCACCATGGTTTTTCCCTGAACGTGGTTTCCACATAAAATATCTTAATGTTATTTGATGGTTGATGTGTTATGATATTTGTTTTAAATGTTCATCATTCATATATAATATTTAAGGTTAAGACCTTGTTATGATTTTGAGACTTGGGACACAATTGATTCACCCCCCTCCCATTTGTGTGTGTTTCCATTTTTCTATCATTAAGAGGCCCCTACTCTTGTTGGGGAGACCTTGTGTGTTAAGAGGATAATCAAGAGTCATGTCGATCAAATAAGACATACTGATGAGCATAGAAATTTTTTGAACTGTAATACATTATCAGGAATACTTTCACCCTATCTCTCAAATAGATTAAGCAAGATCATATCTTTATTGGTCACCGGGCATGACCATCTTGATATTCTCTGGTAATAATTGTTGGTAAAATCAGTTATGCAAGACATCTTTCCTTCCTGGGTAGAATCATCTCAATAAGGGACAATTACTAATGTGTACTAAAGACCAAGGCTTACTTTTAAAATCATTTTAGGGGATAATTAGATTAGTTTTCTAGGATAACTAATTAGCTCTTTATTTTTTTATCCAAGAGTTGTAACTCTTTGAAAGGTTGACTTTATGTTTATAAAGGGGAAGTGATAACTATAATAGACGGGAGATTAAGATTTTAGGGAGAATGATGCAATATAATAATATATAATATATAATAGATACACTACTTTCTCATAAATTTGTGGCTTGCAAATATTTTCGTTATCAGTTCAATTCTCCATGGTTTTCAATTTCAGCGATTGAACACATTTAGATTCTTGTGTGAGAAATTATTTTTTCTGAATGATTTAATTTGTTAGTAATAACTGCTCGAGGGGGGGATGAATCAGTGGACTCAAAAATATTCCAATTAATCAACCCAAAAACTTAGTACCAGAATATTAAGCCTCTAGTTATCTTCAATCCTATAAGATGAATGCCTTCAAATATAATTATCAAATTACTACTGCTCGGAATGCTTTGTTAAACCTTATTCTGTATGTTTACCAAATAGTAGTCTGTTAATTTACCAAAGAAATAGTAAATTATCTAGAGTATACCGATCAATCTAGTTAAGTTGTTATAATACAAAATAGTAAAGTAATGACTCATAAACACATTGACACGTGGATTTTTAACATGGACATCCTGTTAATGGAAAAACCACTTGGGACTGGTAACCCAAAATTTTCACTCTTCTGAAGTGAGCTTGGTCAATAGCCAACCCTGTTAAAGGTTACAAACACACTGTTAGGTGTGACCTTTTTAGAGGATTTAAAATTTTAGTCTATCACTTGATATCAGGTATCTCTATGCTACCTTCCTTGATCAAACACTTTCTTGGCCTGTCAATAGGTATCTGGCATCTCATGCTACCTTCATGATCAAAATTTTTGATAGTCCTTGGGATGTATCTCAATATAGAAAGGATTTTTAAATCCCACTTGGTTAAGAGACATTCTGAGTCAATGGTTAAACTGAAATAGTATGATATGTTCACATATACAACTTATACTTATAGATTTTCTGATCTATTATAAGCTCATAAAACTAATTTGGTCAATATATCCCTTTTAATACCTTTGCTCCACTTTTGTTCTACTCGGTGATGCTATGCTATGTTGCTCGGTGTTCGTAGAAAACTTTAGCTCTTTTCTTAGCTTGATTTATTAGGACTATATGAAGATCCTCTTCATCAGTTTCTCTTCAGCATCCTCTTTTTCATTGATTCCCCTTAATTCATAATGAATTAAGTTGTCTCTTTATAGACATAATATCACCATTATTAGGTTCTTGATTTTCTTGATCTTGGCGTGATCTACAATCTTAGCCAATTAGATTTAAATAAAAAATCTTGTTTCATCTCGCAGAGATCTTCTTGCCAACTGGACAAAACAACTTTAAATCCTTTACTTATTTGTGGATTTATCTTGTTGATGAAAACAATGATAACTACCAGTTAAGTCCATATTTAGCTCTGCCAGATAGATATTTTTTCATTTCTGAACTCAAGTTAATTTTGGTGTTTTAACTCTTTGATAGCTTCGATCAACACTCCATTTCTCCTCAGGGTTCTCCATCAGTTTACACTATGATTCTGGCCATCGGTTATGCTTGTGATTCTTCTCATCGGTAATGCTTGTTGGTGTTCTTTCTCGGGCATCACTGTGACTTGACTTTTGGTGATCTCTATCCATCGAGTTCCACTAGCTCTCCATGTTTGAAGTCACATAGTGAATGCTTATCTTTTATGCATTACTGAAAGAATAATTTGTATTTCTCTGATTCTCTGATGTCTTTGGCACTTTTATTATAACCGATTATATTATATCAAGTTGACATCAATGACAATACAATCCATTAACTAATTTAATGTCTTGCATTATCTTTTTGTATTTCGGTGATCAACTTAACATCTTCAAACATTCAATCAGTTTCATGTCATCAATATCTCCCTTTGGCATTGATGGAAACACACTACATTATCATACTATACTATTACGAATACAATATGAAATATAATAGTTTCATCAAGATTTTTTAATGTAACCATTACAAATTTCTCGCTTTCGGTAAGCTCAAAAATAGCTTAGATTTCTTTCTTACAGAATGATTGTCTTCAATCTTCAATCCCTTCACTGGATAGATGTAGCATCTAATGTCTATGTTCTAATATGTTCTCTTCCTTGACTATTTCTCTTCTTGATAATATCTTTTTCCTTTGAGAATAATTTCTCTCTTTTTCTGAACTCTCTCCCTTTGTTACTTTTCTCGCTTAGATGGATATTTCATATAAAATCAATTTCTCTCCCTTTGAATATTGATTAAATCTTCCTTCTGATTCTTAGGAACTTCTCTTCATGGATAATGATATAACCTTTTATGATCAATGAGATAATCTCTCCCAAATCTCTCCCTGATGATAATGAAATAATCTCTCCCTTTGACAATAATGCCAAAAAAAAAAATTTAATATCCTCTTCCATCCCTTTACATAATATATTCCTTGAATTTCCCTATCCATCAACAATACAATGTCTTTGGTATTCGATGCATACTTGTACCTTGCTATGTATAGATTTATATTTTTCTATTCATCTAGGTGTTTTCTTCAACATGAATGATCTTCAGATTGTGTGTAGGCTGATACAACCTCCTACTCAGCTTACTGACCGATAGACAAGGGTTGGACCCCTAGTATCTATCTTAGGTACTGAAATGTATCCTTCGATAATGGCTTGGTGAATATATCAGCTAATTGTTCCTTTGATTGGACATATTCCAGTATCACCTCCTTTTCTTGCACTTGTTCTCTCAGATAGTGATACTTGATAGCAAATATGCTTAGTCTTATCATGCATGACTAGATTCTTAGAAATATTAATTGCACTAGTGTTATCATAGTCGATAATTATTGGTTCAAGAATCTTTATATTCATACCTTCCAACAACTATTTGATCCATGCAAAATTTGAGCAATTTGTAGTAGCAGCCACATACACAGTTTCTACACTAGACTGACAGATGCATCCTCGCTTCTTGTTGATCCATGTGACAAGTCTATCACCCATGAAGAATGCTCCTCCAATTTTTCTCTTTTGGTCATGAATGTTTCCAGCCTAATTAGCATCTGTATAGACTTGTAGCTCAAATTTTCCTTCTCTTTTACACCATAAGCCATAATCCTCGGTGTTCTTCAGATATCTCAAAATTCTCTTGACAGCAGTCATATGTGATTCTTTGGGATTAGGCATGTGCTATATCTAGTCTGGTGTGAACAACATACATTAGTTTTCCAATCATTGATATATTTAAGGTATGATTTACCTCATTGGATTTGTCTTCTTTTGTCAGTTTACATCTGGTAGACATAGGTGTTCCAACTAGTTTGGAATCTTCCATCTTGAATATCTTCAACACTTCCTTGATGTATTTGTACTGAGTGATATATATGCATGCATCTTGTTGAAGAATCTCTAGACCAAGAAAGAATTTGATCTCCCCAAACATAGACATTTCAAATTCTTTTCTCATTTCATTAGCAAAGTATTTGCATGACAATTCATTTCCCCAAAAATGATATCATCAACAAAAATTTCAGCAATGAGAATATTACCATTGGTATCTTCTTTTAAGTACAAATTTATATTTTCACTTTTTCTAAAAAAATTTATGCTAATGAGATAGGAGTGAAGTCTTTCATACTAGGCTCTAGGTGCTTGTTTCAATCCATACAAGGCTTTATGTAGTCTACATACCATGTTTCTCTTGTCTGGATCAACAAACCCTTCTTTTTGTTCAATGTATACCTCTTCTTTTAGTATTCCATTTAGGAATGTAGATTTGACATCCATCTAGTATACGTTGAATCCTTTAAATGCAGCTTAAGAAAGTAAGATTCTAAATCCTTCTAGTATAGCAATGGGTGCAAAGGTTTCTCCATAATCAATACCTTCTTCTTGTGCATAGCCCTTGCATACTAACCTTGCTTTTTTTCTTGTGACTTCTCCATTCTCATTCAACTTGTTTTTGAATATCCATTTGGTACCGATGACATTCTTATCATCTCATCTCGGTACTAGTGTCCATGTACTATTATTCTCAATCTGTTCTATTTCTTCATTCATAGCATTGACCCATTCTTCATTCTCAAGTGTAGTATTAACAGATTTAGGCTCAAAATCACAAAGTAAACATCTAGTGTTTAGTGACTTACTTCTTGTTCATTTTCTACCCTTCTTGTCTCCTGTGATTTGATTATGTCGATGATGTCTTCTGACATACTTGGAAAGTTTTGGTCCAGCCCTTTGTTCATCATTATGATCTTCTTGATCTTCATTCCGATCTCTATTGTTTGAAACATCATCTTGAGGATTTTCCTGATTTTTTAGTAATTGCAGCCTAATGCTCGGGTGCAATGTTCTATTGCTCGGGAGAGATACATTGTTTCTCAGGTAGAGTGTTAGGTTCTATATAAATAAACCTGTTGCAGTTCTTTGGTTCTTTTATGCTTTCCTTATCATTCTTTTTTGCAAATTTATCTATTTTCACATTTTCACTTTCAATGATTTTGTTAGATGACTTGTTAAGATATTTATAAGCCTTGATTTTGGTTGAGTACCCTACAAAGAAACCTTCTTTACTTCGGAGTCAAGTTTTCCATTTCTATCATCCTTCAAAATATAACATTGACTACCAAAGATTCTGAATTAACTTACATTGGGTGCATGACCATACAAAAGCTCATAGGGTGTCTTCTTTGTGTCCTTCTTCAATTATACTCTGTTTAATGTGTAGACAATAGTACTAATAGCTTCTCTCTAGAAATTTTGAGTGATACTCTTCTCAATCATTAATGTTCATGCACATTCAATAATTGATCTATTTCTCCTTTCAGAAATTCCATTTTTTTGTGGCATTCTTGGTGCAGAAACATGTCTTTTAATTCCATTCTCTTTGCAATAGTTAGTGAATTCATCTGAAGTAATGATGTAGAGGGGTTAGGAATCTAGTGTTTTCTTTACTTGATTTTCTTCTTTCTCTCTCCTAACCATCCAATGGTTACTTCTTTTTGGATTCTTCTCCAATAAGGATCTCCAAGACCCTCACTATCATCATCTCCTCCAAGGTATAGTTGATCTATGGAAGATTCCAAAGTGTCTAGGCTTAACTAGTCTGACTAGCTCTTCAATCACCTAGGCTTCTTCACTAGATTTCCTCCTAGAATCCCAAACCCCTTCTTAGGATCTTCCCATACATTCACTTAGGTCCTGGTCAATTTCCTAGGCCCATCAAAATTCATTCTGAACCCTTTCCCACACTTCTAGATTCACTACCAATCCAATTGGTCTCAAAATCACTAGGAGGCCTGATTTCCCATTTCCTAGTAGGTCTAAATTCACTGTTTTTGGGATATTATTCCCAAATTATCCAAAAAAATCCACAAAATATCTTTCAAATCATAAATTTGTCTATCAACACTATCAAAATCCAAAGTCCTGACTTCTGGATGCACCCACAACCCTAGTTTCGATCAGGCCCTAGTTTTTAGCCTATTAATTAGGACTCTGGACTAGTCAGCACAAACAATTACCAAATTGACCTTCAAACTTTGATTCACCATCCACCACTTATTGAATCTTAAAGGGGACTATTTAGGGCTTCTGCAAATGCCACCAAATCTTTACCCCAAGATCATGGGTGCTCGATCCACTTCCTTCTTCACCCTGTCCTGGCTCACCTATGTTCAACAGTACACCATAGGGCTTCCCATTTGGTCTTGAAACATCATTGAAAACACAAAAATGAGAAAAAAAAACCTATGTACAGACTATGACCCTACATCCCCCATGGTTTCAGTCAATTCCACAAGTGGGTTCTTAGGTTAGAGCCATTTCTAACTCTGCAACACTGGAAGGTCACTTGCAGACCAGTGACTTACAAAATCCTACAAATTTACACTAAATTAACTTGAAATAAAAATACCTATTTCATATGAAAGATAATTGAAATCTCTACACCCCCATGGGGTTCAATCTTCTCTGCCAATCCATACACAGTCATACAAGAGCAAGAAAACAATGTAGATTACAAAAATGTTGTCTCAGACAACCATACAGAAGTAAAAAAATTAAGTCTTACAATACAAAATTTCATTAACCATCCCATATCATCGAATCCATGCTCATATACTAAGCATGGGTAGTTACAACTACTCTGACTTCATTTTGTCCATTTCTTGCAAAAGTTGCTTGAGCAACTTTTTTCATTTTGAACAATTTGACTCATTTGTCAAATCTATGGATGAGTTTGACTTCCATGACCCTAGTTAGGATGCCTAGGGTCCTAAAACACTCACTAGACCCAAATTACATCAAAATAGAAACTTTCACTATTTTAGGTCAAAATGACCCTAAATCACCTAATGAGCACTATTGGCTCTTACAATCATGAAGTTGAGCAACATTGTATCTTACCTATTGGATCTTATTGCCTTCCACACATAAACACCTAATCCAACCCTAACACACTTCAACACATCAAAAAGGGAGGGGCTTTGCACCATACTCCCCTGGGAGAAATAACTCAAGTCCCTTGAGTTAGGAGGTCTTCAATGGTGATCCCATGTTTCAAAATGTCCAGCTCTATCATCCAAGTAGCCTCATCTTCAAGTAGTCCCTGGCACTTGATGAGGTACTCCTTGTAGTTACCCTTCCTTGTCTTCTTTATCACTTTAGAATCCATGACACTTTCCAATTTCAGTGGTATTGGGGTAGGTAAGTCTTTAACCCAATCATCATCCTCTAAATCTGCAAGAGTGAGCTGACCCATGTCTATAGCTGGTCCCTTATAGGGATACAGGTTAGAAACATTGAAAATGGGTGAGATTCCCAAATTAGGAGGCAACTCCAACTCATAGGCATTCTTTCCATACTTATGCAAAATATTCAATGGACCTATCTTCTTCATGAGTAACTTAGTTGGCTAACCCTTGGGTAACTTTTCCTTCCTTGGATAGGAAAGTACTAGATCCCCCAATTTGAACTGCAAATCCCTTCTTGTTTGATCAGCTTTGTACTTATACTTCTCCACTTGTTTTTGTAAAGTCTTGTTGACTTGATCATGAAGCTCCTTCATATGTTCTACAAATGACTCTCCTTATGCACTCCTTCTATCCTTCAAGCTGAGATCCCTCAACTCTAAGATCCCTCTAGGATTGACCCCATATGCTATTTCAAAGTGGCTTTTACCTGTACTCCTATTAATGGAGTCATTATAGGTAAATTATGCCTGCCCTATGATGTGATCCCATGACTATCCATGTTGCTTAGTCAAGCACCTAAGCAGGTTCCCTAGTTACCTATTGAATACTTCCATTTTCCCATCTGACTGTGGATGGTAGGCTGAAGAGAAAGACAATTTTGTACCCAACATCTTCCATAGGGTCCTCCAAAAGTGACCCACAAACTTACTATCTCTGTCACTTACTATATTCAGTAGCAATCCATGGATCCTTACAATGTCTCTGAAGAATAGTCCTACAATTTGGGAAGCATCATTGGTTTTCTTACAAGGGATGAAGTGAGCCATTTTTCTAAAATGTTCCACCACCACAAATACACTATCATGACCCCTTTTTGTCTTTGGTAATCCCAACACAAAGTCCATGCTTAGGCACTCCCAAGGCCTTTGGGGTATGGAAAGAGGTTGGTACAACCCAATGTTGTTTCTTTTTCCCTTTTTCCCTCTAAAAAATCTGACATTGTTCTACAAATTTCCTAACATATGAGTGTAACTTAGGCCAATAGTAATGCCTATTCACCTACTCCAATGTTTTATCCACTCCAAAGTGGCCTCCCAAGCTTCCTTGATGTTGCTCCTTCACAATGTTCTCCCTCAATGAGCATTGAGGTATACACATAAGATGTCCTTTAAACAATAGGCCTTCCTACAACATAAACTCATTGAAATCCACTTTGAATCCCTGTTGGAACTTCACACATGCCTCATAGGCTTCTCTGAAATCTTTGTCCTCCTTGTAGAGGTCCTTCAAATCATCCATCCCTACACTTTGCAATTGTATCTCTTGTATTATGAGTACTCTTCTACTAAGAGCATCTACAACCTTGTTGCTAACCCCTTTCATATGATTTATGACAAATGTATAAGCTTGCAATGATTCTACCCACTTCAAGTGCCTTTGAGTCAGTTTTTCTTGCCCATTGAGAATCTTAGTGTATGGTTATCAGTGTAGACCACAAATTCCCTAGGTAAGAGATAATGTCTCCATTTTTTAAGGGCTTGTACCATAGCATACAACTCCAAATCATATGTGGATTACTTTTTCTTAGCCTCATTCAACTTCTCTGAGAAGAATGCCACATGGTGTCCCTCTTGGATTAACACTGCTCCAATGGCTAGCTTACTAGCATCACATTCTACCACAAATAGGTAATTGAAATTATGGAACCTAAGTGTAGGTAACTCTGCTATCCTCTTTTTCAACATCTCAAACCCTTGGTCTTCTGCTATAGTCCACTTAAACTGACATTTGATTCCACCTTTGATGGTGTTGAGAATAGGGGCACATATATGAGTGAAATTTCTTACAAATTTCCTATAATAGGAGGCCAATCCATGAAAAATCCTAACATCCCCTATAAACCTAGGTGTAGGCCATTCCAATATTGACTTAACCTTATCAGGGTTCATCTTCATACATCCATTAGCAACCACAAAACCAAGGTAAACTAATTCAGTTTTTAGAAACTCATACTTTTCTTGATTAATAATCAACTTCTCTTGATGTAACCTCCTTAAGACCATCTCTAAATGCTTCATGTGCTCCTCCTTGGACCTAATAAATATCAAAATGTCATCAATATATCCTATTATAAACTTATCAATAAAATCTGCTAGCACTTCATTCATGAGCCTCATGAATGTGCTAGGTGCATTAGTTAGGACAAAGGGCATAAATAGCCACTCATACAACCCTTCATTGGTCCTAAAGGCATTTTTCCACTCATCACCAGGCCTAACCCTAATTTGGTGATATCCTGACTTCAAATCCACCTTTGAAAAGTAACATGAACCTCCCAAATTATCCATCAAATCTTCAATCTGGGGCATTGGGAATCTATATCTGATTGTAATCTTGTTTATATCATTGGAGTCCATACACATCCTCCATTTTCCATCCTTCTTAGGTGCAAGTACTTTAGGTACAAAACAAGGACTCAAACTCTTCCTTATCAATCCTTTATCCAACAAATCTTGAATCTGCCTTGCTATCTCTGCATTTTGACTTGGTGTCATCTTATATGCTGGTTTGTTTGGAAAATTTTCCTCAAGAATGAGGTCTATCTAATGAATCACATCCCTCATGGGTGGTAGGGCACCTGGAAAACCATTATCCACTATGTCATGGTATCTTTCCAACAATGCTTGTATCTATGGTGGCATGTTAACTTTCTCTTTGGTCTCCTCCTTTGGCTTCACTATCACTACACAATTGAATCCTTTCTCCTTCTTCATGGCTTTTAAAAAACTCCTTCCCACTCAAAATCATCACACTAGTTCCCACATGCTTCTCCTCATTAGGTTCATGCAATGGATCCATTTGAAACTTCTTCCCTAGCTTGGTAATAACATAGTTTTTCTTTTCTCCGTCATGGATAGCCTTTACATCATATTTCCAAGGACACCCTTGAAGAAGATGACATGCATGCATGGGAAATATGTCACATAGGACCTTGTCCTTATACTCTCTTATTTCAAAATCCACCAAGGTTTGTTCATCCACCACTATTTGTTGACCCTTGTTTAACCATGCAACTTTATAGGGTGTGGTATGAGGTATCCTTCTTAATTTCAAATTTTCCACCATCTCTGTGGATACTATATTCTCAATGGATCCAGAGTCCACTATCACTTTTCAAATCTTCCCATGAAACCTACAAGTTGTCTAGAACAAATTATTCCTTTGAGGTGCCTCTATGGTGTTAGGAACCTTCAATAAATTTCTTCTCAACATCAAATTCTCTCCATCCAATACTGGCCCTGCCTTGGAAATGGGAGAAGTAACACTTTGTGTGTCATCTTCTTGCACCAACTAATTCCTTCTATCCCCCATTGAAGATGAGATAGCCTTTCCAGTACATCTACCGATTGTGTGGCCCACTTGATTGCAGTTATAACATATGCCAATAAAGACTGAATTAGATCTTCCTTGGGGTTGAAACCTACCTCTTGGTGGTCCTCTTCCTCTATATCCCCCTCTCTGAAAAGATCCTCTAAACTGATTACCTCCGCTGTTATCCATAGACTAACTATCTTCTTGTCTATTAGGGCTTTGTCTTCTGCCAAAGTTACTCCTGCCTCTAAAACCTCTATTATTGTTACCACCTCTTCCTCTTTGATGGAAGTCATTCCTCCTTCTATCCTTATCCTCTACTCTCAAGGCTAACTAAAAACACTTGTGCACACTATTAGGAGCCATCATGCTATTTTCATCTTGTATCCCTTGTCTCAACCCATTGAGATACCTTTCCACCTTATCCATTTCTTCTTCTTGTCTTCTAGCCCTTAGGCTTAGTTTGTGGAACTCCTTAGTATAGGCACTCACTGTCATCTCCTTCTATCTTAAGTTCTGCAACTTTTGGTACATTTGGATTTCATAATCAGTGGGAAAGAATTGTTCCCTCAATCTGATCTTCATCCTCTCCCAAGAAACTAACTTCTTCTTTCCACTAGCTACCCTATCATCCTACATCATGTTCCACCACACCAATGCAGATCCTTTGAGTCTAGCTTTGGCATAGCTGACCCTCTTCTCTTTTGATACCTCCTTGTAATCAAATTGGTTGTTAATGGCCTCTATCCAATCCAACAACTCTTCTCCATTAAGGCTTCCACATTAATATGGTATGCATTCCATGCTATCCTTGTTAAGGGACTTAAAGGCATCCAAGAATACCTTTTGTTCTTTATCCATCTCAGGTTCTTTCCCTTTATTGGATGACTCTTCTATCTAACTTTCAACATCCTCATCACTCTCATCTCCCCATTCAGTGATATTGTTTTTACTCTTTGTCTCGGACACACTAGCCTTCTCCAAGAGGCCCTGAACCCATTCCACAATGACATCCCTACTCATTACCTTAGGAGGCATGCTTTCAATCTCTTGACTCTCCTCCCCTTTAGACATACACAACCTTCGAGAAATTCTAGCTCTGATACCACTCTAATGCAGAGGGGTAAGGACTCTAGTATGTTCTTTACTCAATTTTCTTCTTTCTCTCTCCTAACCATCTGATGGTTACTTCTTTTTGGATTCTTCCCCAATTAGGATCTCCAAGACCCTTACTATCATCATCTCCTCCAAGGTATAGTTGATCTATGGAAGATTCCAAAGTGTCTAGGCTGAACTAGTCCCACTACCTCTTCAATCACCTAGGCTTCTTCAATAGATTTCCTCCTAGAATCCCAAACCCCTGCTTAGGACCTTCCCATACATTCACGTATTCCCTTGTCAATGTTCTACACCCTTCAAAAGTCATTTGGAACCCTTTCCCACACTTCTAGATTTAGTATCAATCCAATTGGTCTCAAAATCACTAAGAGGCCTAATTGCCCATTTCCTAGTAGGTCTAAATTCACTATTTTTGGGCTATTTCTCCCAAATTATCCAAAAAAATCCATAAAAGACCTTGAAAATATTAAAGGTGTCTATCAACACTATCAAAATCCAAAGTCCTGACTTCTGGATGCACCCACAACCCTAGTTTCTATCAGACCCTAGTTTTCAGCCTATTAATTAGGCCTCTGGACTAGTCAGCATAAAAAATTACCAAATTGACCTTCAACCTTCGATTCACCATCCACCACCTATTGAATCTTCAAGGGGAATATTTCTAGGTCTTCTTCAAATGCCACCAAATCTTTACCCAAGATCATGGGTTCTCGGTCCACTTCCTTCTTCACCCTGTCCTGGCTCACCTATGTTCAACAGTTAGTCATAGGGCTTCCCATTTGGTCTTGAAACATCATTGAAAACACAAAAATGAAAACAAAAACCCTATGTACAGACTCTACTAACCCCATGGTTTAAGTCAATTCCACCTGTGGGTTCTTAGGTTAGAGCCATTTCTAACTCTGCAATACTGGAAGGTCACTTGTAGACTAGTGACTTACAAAATCCTACAAATTTACACTTAATGAACTTGAAATCAAACTACCTATTGCATATGAAATCTAACTAAAATCTCTACACCCCCATGGGGTTCAATCTTCTCTGCAGATTTGTACATAGCCGTACAGGAGCAAGAAAACAATACAAATTACAAAAATACAATCTTAGACATCCGTACAGAAGTAAAAAAAAAAATTAAGTCTTGAAATCCAAAATTTCATTAACCATCCCAAATCATCAAATCCATGCTCATATACCGAGCATGGGTAGTTACAACTTCTCTAACTTCATTTTGTCCATTTCTTGCAAAAGTTGCTCGAGCAACTTTTCAAAGTTGTTAGCAAATTTTTGCATTTTGAACAATTTGACTCATTTGTCAACACGATGGATGAGTTTGACTTCCATGACCCTAGTTAGGAAACCTAGGGTCCTAAAACACTCACTAGACCCAAATTACATCAAAATAGCAACTCTCACTATTTTAGGCCAAAATGACCCTAAATCACCTAATGAGCACTATTGGCTCTTACAATCATGAAGTTGAGCAACATTGTATCTTACCTATTGGATCTTATTCCCTTCCATAGAGAAATACCTAATCCAACCCTAACACACTTCAACACATCAAAAAGGGAGTTGCTTTGCACCAAGTAAATTCCCCTCCTCTATCTGACCTTAAGCATTTCAATTTCTTTTTACTTTGTTTTTCTACCATAGCTGTATACCATTTAAACATCTTAAATGCTTCTGATTTATCTTTTAAGAACATGATTGTCATCATTCTAGAATAATCATCAACAAAGAGAATAAAATACCTATCTCCATAGTAACTCTTTGTCCTCATGGGTCTACATAGATCTGTATGGACTAATTCTAGAATTGCATTAGATGTATGGGTTTTACTCTTGAAACTAGACTTTGTCATTTTACCTTTTTGACAATTCTTGCACATGATATGCTCAGGCTTAGTCATGCTCGGTAAGCCTCTGACATTCCTTGTGTTGCTTATCTTTATCATGTTGTCAAAATTCACATAAAAAAATCTTTTGTGTCACAACCATATGTCTTCGTTTCTAGCCATTAAACAAGTGGTGTTAGTGTCATCAAGATAGAAAAGGTTATCTTTTGTCTGCTCACTGGTTCCAATCAACCCTCCTGATTCATTGAATATTTTTGCCTTCTTATTTTCAAAAGCCACTCGGTGACCTATATTATTCAGCTATGAAACAGTTAACAGATTATAATTCAGTCCTTTTACCCAGTACGCATTTTCACATTTGATCAAGTTGTTCAACATTATAGTTCGTTCACCTTCAACTGGACAAGGTGTATCATTTCCCAATCTTACTGAACCACCATTATAGTATTCAAAAGTCTCAAAATTTTGTTTATCACCGGTCATATGGTGAGTGTAGCCACTATCTATGATCTAGACATCATTTTTACTAACTTTAGATATGAGTGTAGTTTCTACATACCTTTCTTCTTCCTCATCTGAATCATCCTTCATGGATACAAATACCATCTCAATGTCTTCTTCTGATTCAATGTCAGTGTCATTAGCTCTATTTTCAACTAGGTAACAAGATTTCTTCCCTTTGTCCTTGTAGTCTCGGGTATCTCTTTTGTCATATTTTTAGTTTCTTCGATAATCTCTGTTATCACCTCTATCAAACTTCTTGTCATATGATCTATCATTTCCTCGGTCATGTTTTCTTCTATTTGGACATCTTCCAGCAAAGTGTCCCACCTCTTTACAATTGAAACATACAAGTGGTAATTTACCTTTGTATCTACCATTGCCTCTCTGCAATCTTCTAGCCATTAGTGCCTCAATCTCATCAAGTCCTTGATTCTCATTATCGATATCGCTATCATTTCTAATAGCATGTCTATGACTTGAGTTACTTATCTTTAAAGAATATTTGAATGCAGATTCTATAGATGGTAAGACACTATTATCAAAGTTATTTGTCTCAAATGAAACCAGTCTACCAATCAGACTATCTAGAGTAACTGTATTGTTTTCCACTACTCTCATCTCTTGAATAGAAGAAACTCTAATAGCATATACAGGCAATAAGGTTCTTAATATTTTACTTACCACTGTCTCCTCTTCAAGTACACCTCCAAATCCTCAGATATCATTAACTACCTCTTTGATTATGTAGCTATACTAAGTGATATTTTCTCCTTCTTTCATCCTTAGGTCATAAAACCTCCCTCTTAGGCTTTCTTCCTTGGCTCTTAGTACATTAGCATCTCCTCCATGTACCAACTTCAACTTATCCAAAATTTTCTATGCAAAGGTTCAGGTTTTGACATCTTCAAACTCAGCATCGGAAAGTGATGAGGCAAGTTCTATAATCATGCAATTATGCTCATGCTTTAATCTTAATTTCTCAAGAGTGTGAGCTCTTATAGGCAACACATATTCAGTATCAAGGTATTCAGTAATGTCATTTCCAATACCTGATAGGTGGAGTCTTATTCTTCTTTGCCATGATGAAAATTTGTCTTTATTCAACTTGGGCACATCTTGTCTGTTCATCTTGTGAACTTTTGCTTGAGCTTTTAAACTCCCTTTCTAAGCACACAAGATCTAATACCAATTGTTAGTAATAATTGAGAAGGGGGTGGGGGGGGGTGAATCAGTGGCCTCGAAAATATTCCAATTAATCAACCAAAAAACTTAGTACCAAAATATTAAGCCTCTAGTTATCTTCAGTCCTATAAGATGAATGCCTTAAAATACAATTATCAAATTACTACTGCTTGAAATTCTTTGTTAAACCTTATTCTCTATGTTTACTGAATAGCAGTCTGTTAATTTACCAAAAAATAGTAAATTATCGAGAGTATACTGATCAATCCAGTTAAGCTATGTGTAATGCAAAATAGTAAAGTAATGACTCATGAACACATTGACACATGGATTTTTAACGTGGAAACCTTGTTAAGGAAGAACCACTTGGGACCGGTAACCCAAAATTTTCATTCTTCTGAAGTGAGCTCAGTGAAGAGCCAACCCTATTAAAGGTTACAAACACACTATTAGGTGTGACATTGTTAGAGGATTTAAAAGTTTAGTCTATCACTTGATATTAGGCATCTCTATGCTACCTTCCTTGATCAAACACTCTATTGGCCTTTCAATAGGTATCTGGCATCTCATTCTATCTTTGTGATCAAACTTTTTGATACTCCTTGGGATGTATCTCAATATAGAAAGGATCTTTAAATCCTACTTAGTTAAGAGACTTTCTGAATCAATGGTTAAACTGAAACAATATGATTTGTTCACATATACAACTTATACTTGCAGATTTTCAAATCTATTGTAAGCTCATAAAACTAATCTGATCAATATATCCCTTTTAATACCTTTGATCCACTTTTTTTATGCTTAGTGATGTTGTGCTCTTTTGCTCGGTGTCCCCAGAAAACCTTAGCTCTTTGCTTAGCTTTATTGATCAGGACTGTATGAAGTTTCTCTTTAGCATCCTCTTTTTCATTCATTCCCCTTAATTCGTAATGAATTAAGTTGTCTCTTTATAGACATAATATCACCATTGTTAGGTTCTTGATATTCTTGATCTTGGTGTGATACACAATCTTAGACAATTAGGTTTAAAGTAAAGCTCCTTTTTTTTTTATCTCACCTAGATGTTCTTGGCAACTGGACAAAACATATTTAAATCCTTTACTTATCTCTCGCTTTATCTTGTCGATGAAAATAATGATAACTACCAATTAAGTCCATATTTAGCTCTACCAGCTAGATATTTTTTTGTTTATGAACTCAAGTTAATTTCAGTGTTTTAACTCTTTGATAGCTTCTGTCAACACTCCAGTTCTCCTCGGGCTTCTCCGTCGATTTACACTATGATTCTGTGTAATGTCCCCGCCAGGGAACCCATAAGGAATCAGGTCTTATGACCAAAAATTGCAACTAACAAATTTTCTTTTCTTTTCTAACATTAATTCATTACTACTTCACATTTACATTCCATAAGGTTCCCTTAATGAATTCATTTGCTAACATATTTACATTACTTATCCAATTGAATTTCATTTCCTTTCTTTACTTTCACATTAAGAACTTAAGAGATAGGGTAAGAAAATAACATTTCATTTACAATTATATTCCTTACTTTATGTACTAATTCCATTTCTCCTTCCTACACATTGAATAACTATTCATTGCAAATCACATTTCAACTTTAGCATAATAAACATTTTTCTTTCATTGCAATAAAGGAGAGACATTCAATATTACATTATATATTTCCAACTTTATTCTATCAAATAATACCCCTTGAAATCAAGCCTAGAACTATCCCTCCCAATTACATTGCCTTCCTATTCAATTACATATTTTTGATAATAGATCCCATAATAACAAGTACATAATTGGCCCAAAGGAACTACAACATATCTTTACATCTTTATTTTCAGTAACAATGATAAAAGTCTTCATAGTATCTGAACATATCCAAGCCACGAGTCACGATCAGGACCTCAAAAGCTTATTGCCACCCAACCATGTGGAACTAATGAGGTTCCACCCCACGTGCTAGGAGATAGAACCAAGATACTCACGAGGCCCTAAGCAGTCTAAGGCTCAAAAGATAAAGAAATCCAAGACTCAAAAGAACATCAAATATCACCATACTATAACATAGAGGTCAAGGTACTAGGATACCACCTAAGTGAGTGTCATCACACAACCTATATATTGTGATCCTTCCTGGCAACCATGTAACCCTTGTTCCCCCTTTATGAATAGGGATCCATCCTGGCAGTTATCCCTGGTCCCGGTACTCCAATCAGGTCTGTGTGGCCATTATTATGTTCTCTTTCGTTATCTTTTGAATCCCCCCTTCCCAGGTTAATTTTTAAGGT
>MU225602.1:119748-150178 GCA_018584345.1 Thuja plicata | reverse complement strand
TAACATAAACTGCATTCTACTTCCCCAACAAGGACAACTCCCTAACAGAATTCTAAGTCCAAGGGTAGCCTCGAGAGTATCTTGGTTAAATCTCCACACATCAACAGTTCAAGGATTTTGAAGGCACACTCAGACCTGTGTAGCCAGGTGGAGGCGATGCCTGGTACCTACATCCTACATCATCAACTGATATGCATATACAAATATAAATATAAACCAACAGTGACAAACAAGGAGGGAGAGTGCGACATCGCGTGGATCTCCCGTAGGAGTTACTGCGACTGCCCCTCCTCATCCTACACTCACATCACCCAGTGAACATCAAACCATAATAGGTTCAGTAGGGTTAAATCATCATATAAACATCATAACACAAATCAATGTAAAACATTTTACTAATAGTTCATTTCTAGCCATTCATCATTAAATTATAACTCATTTAATATGTCCAAATAACTGCAGTAACCAATTATATATGCTCAAATGTCTCATAAAATGCTAACTAAATAATAATCATAGTCCATCATAAAATCCAAAGTGTCAAAGCAATAGTCCTGTCTGTCTAACATAGGAAGGTTCTAGGGTGGGCATTACATTCTGGATGTCAGTTATGCTTGTTATTCTGCTTGTCGGTAATGATCATTAGTGTTCTTTCTCGGGCATCACTGTGACTTGAATTTCGGTGATCTCTATCCATCGGGTTCCACTAGCCGTCGGTGTTTGAATTCACATAGTGAGTGCTTGTCTTTTATGCATTACTAAAAGCATAATATTTATCTCTCTGATTCTCTGAAGTGTTTGACACTTTAATTATAACCGATTAGATTATATCAAGTTGACATCAATGACAATACAATCCATTAATTGATTTCATGTCTTGCATTATCTTTCTGCATTTCGGTGATCAACTTAACATCTTCAAACATTCAATCAGTTACATGTCATCATTAATTATCAAATATATTCTAGATCACTTGAATACATTTAATTTCTTTATATAGTTTTTTTTATTGGTCTTCTCAAGTAGTCGTTAAATTCAAGTGGATGACTTATGGTGGCATAAGTAATATGATATTGTATGAAGAATTAGATGGTTGACAGATATATGTACAAGTTATAGATTTTAAAAATTTCCTACAGAATTATAAATTAGGACCTCATAAATAAGTGACTTGTTACCTAAAGGAAGAGAAGGAATTGATCTAAAAAATTAGTTAAACTTATCAAAGAAAGAATTGGGAATAAAGGTAGAAGTAGAAATTGAATAATTAAAAGTAGGAGAGTAAGAAGTAATGATATGAAGTAAAGGATGGATTAAATTATTAGTTATATGCCAAATAAATCATCTAGAATTCAAATGTATAAGATAGGAGTCATAAATATTCTATAAGGATTTTGAAATTCAAAGATCTAATCGGTAATCACATACACCCTCCTTGGTATAGTAGAGCTAGAAGTGCAGGGAGTTTTGATCATTTTGATCAATCTCGTTCGTTGGCCAAACTCAGTCGTTGAACCTGATAATAGAACCTATCTTATTCTTAGGGTTTGGGAAAAAAGTTATTTTGGCAACCAACAATCTAGCGACTTTACTGGGGAGATAAGTAAGCCATCTTTGAGAAAGAGACACAAGTTTATGAATCTAAAAAGTATTTTATATATTGGAGAGATTTCAAATTTAGAAAGGATTTTTTGCAGTAGTTGAGATTGAAGAAGTGACTCCACTGGTCGAAGAAACTCAGGAGAAGTAATTAAAGACTTTTCCTCATCAAGAGGTGGAAAATCTAAAAAATATATGTATCTATAATACTTCCAGATGAAATCATAAAAGATGTATCCATATATGCATCCATATACAGCTGAAGAGGCAACCACATTATGTGATAAATCCAAGTTACATAATGAAATAAATTTTATAATTGAAAGTTATAAATAATTAGATTAACATGTAAAAATTGGGTATCAAAATGACATCACACCTCATATCAGAGATAAAATATCATTATTCAATGGTACAAAAGATCAATCTGCTAAGAAACATTTACAATAGTTTGACAACTTGATGGATGACTATGAGGTCAATCATGAAGATGTAGCTATGAAACTCTTTGTGCAATCTTTAAAAGATGATGCATGAGAATGGTTTTCATATTTACCACCATGTTCTGTCATCTCTTTGGATCAATTCAAATCACCCTTCATAGAATAATTTGGTGAAAGAGCTATTGAATCCATGATGCTCAAAGAATTCATAGACATTCACATTGGAGAAGATGTGTTAGTGCTATTATTTAATATAAGAATTGGAAAAGAAATAAAGATAATACCTGAAAAACATTAGGTTTAATGATGCACTATTTGTGTATTGACTTAGGTGCCTTTGATGAAGAAATGAGTTATAGGATAAAGAGAAAAGAACCATAAAATTTACATGAAGGATTTGAAATTGATGTGAACATTGAGAAGGTATCCAAATATGGAATGTCTAGGAGACTCAAGCCTGAAAAGAAAATTAATTGTGTAAGTAAATAATGCAGTTCAAAGGTTAGTAATGGTATTTCAAACAAATACCAATTCATTGCCCTGGTTTACGATTCACTTTACAATGATCAATATTCTCTAGTTGAAACAATTTAACCCAAGTGGAGACCAATCAAACTTTACAAAATAAAAAGTATATACTAGAGATAAATGTATTAAGAGAATTTTCTATAAGTCAACCTTAATTATTAATGAACACAAAATTAAGACATTCTATAAAATTTGCTATAAATTGATAATATTTGGTTATAAGCCTTATGTATAAATATTCAACAATAACATATTCGATTAGTATGGACCACAAATACACAAATCCTCTCTATTTAAATTGTGGGCTTATGAAGGGCATATTCCTTTGAGAATTATATTTTCCAAACATAAAAGAGGATTTATCTATGACTTCTAAGAATCCTCTAATTCATCCAAATCTCTATCATTTAGCAGTAATTGATAGGTATCAAATAAAACAACATAGCAATATTAATTCAACCTATTTAATTTGACTAAACTTTCCATTGACAACTCATTTCATCATAAACTGTATACTTAACAATATCTTGTCTTCCTTATAGAACATAATTTTTTTTTATAAACCAAAATATTTATCACTTTTACCACATCTTCTAATTACGTCTGTTGTAATTAAATATCCCCAACAAAATACTTTTTAAAATTAACATCTCATTATAGTATAGTTAATATATAGTTATTGTAATCGTTAAGACATCTCATTATAATATAGTTAATATATAGTTATTGTAATCGTACTTACCCAGATATTTTAATTGAAATTCTAATTTTAAATTTAATAACTCTCACCTATTGTATAATCAACTTTATTACCTATTGTATAATCAACTTTATTAGACACTAAATCTATTGAAATCATGTACTCAAATATTTAAATTTTATCAATTTTATTTTTTCGAAAACCCTACCCATGCACAATTTTGAAATAAAAATTTCTCATTGGTATTCCCATCCATGTGTTTTTCAAAAGCTTGTTTTATGGCGAGTCTAAAATACTCTAAAGTAAGATGATGTCTAATTTCCTTTTATATTTTATTTTGTTCAAAAATTCCAAACTTTATTAAATAAATTTGGTCCATATGTTAACTTATATGATGTAATTTAATATAAAGAAATTATCAATATATTTGGTTTATGTATCATAACTATCATAAATAAAATAAAATAAAATTAACAATCTATTTGAAAGTGTTTACAATATTTAATTTATTCAATAACAACAAATTTTGGTTGCTATGCTAATTTATGTACTACAATTTCAATATAGAACTTATCAATTCATTTAAATTGTTTTGTATAAGTTAATATTATTTTCTTTAGCAATGAGATCTATTAGCTTGTTTGGTGATAAATGATTTTTTTGTTATCTATAAAATAATTACAAAAATAACTAACATTATATAAAGAAAGTGGAGAGGTATCAATTTTGAAAAATAAAATATGGAATTTTAAAAGTAAAGAAAAATCAATTTAAATTCTTGATTTATTATAGAAATAATTTTATTATCATTTTCATACTAATTTATAAGATGAAATAAAAGACATTGTTCTTTTATTTGTATAAACAAAATAAAAATAAGGAAACATTGATTCTATGTTCTTAATTACATTCGAATATAGAAATAATAATTTTATTTCCACTTTCTAATTGCTTTATAAAATGTAGAAACTTTCATTTTATATTCTATTAGTAGCTATAAATTCGGAAATTGAAACTTAAGTTTTAAAATTTTAAAAATAAAAGATTGAATTAAAATATTAAATATAATGTTTTATGTTAGATTTATGAATGAAAACACAGGCACATATTTTTTTACTATTATAATGACATTATTATTATTTAAGAAAAACAGAAACAAAAATGACTGCAAAAGATTTTTCTGAAATGAACTTGTTAAAGAGACTTTAGAAACTTTCAAACAAATGCAATTGGCAGGTATGAAGAAAAATTCTTTACTCTCTATGCATGTCATTTAACAATATTATAATTAGAAATGCTCTGGTAGATATGCAGAAACTTTCAAGAAAATGCAAGATGATATAACCCCGAATGAAGAACCTTTGGTAGATTCCAGGTTTAGAGTTTCTCCATTCCACGCATGCTGAAATTTGACTGCAGCTTGCTCTTTCCAATATATCTCCATAAATTATAGATTGGAAATGAAAAATATAAATATGAGTAAATTTTGGAAAATTATAAAAATGAGTAGAAACAAAAATTTATTGTTGTTGAAAAACAAAGATGAATGCACCTAAAACTTGGACAAAACTAAAACTAAAACAACCATACTTTCATAGAAAAATTGATATATTTGAATTTTAAATATCTTAAAAAGGTGAAATCGTAGTTGTAAGGAGGTCATGATCAAGCCCATTGATCCAGATCCAATATACCCCAGTTTTGAGAAGTCATTTTTACTCAAATCCCCGATTCAAATGATGGTTTCTATAGAATGGCTGAGTTTTGTGGCTGTCTCTGATATCTATTTAGATGCATATTTCACTCTATTTGTCTCTTAGACAAGATCAACACAATGTATTACTAATCTGATCATCTATTAAAATTTAAATAGCGTTATTGACAATTGAGCATAATATTTAGCAATTCTTGATTAGCTATAGCGTCTAGAGCATATGGCATATGACAATAATGCTTTTCAACAATTCCATTTTGCACTAATGTCAAAATTATTGCATTTTCTTTGATAACCACTCCAGCATTGCATCTCTATTGATCTTCTACATCCAATATCTTCCTTCAGGTATTCTTGGGTAGTCTTTTCAATATTTCTAAAGGAAGAAACTGATCTCCATGGTCGACTTGCAGTTGGCATCCCCCCCCCTTCTCAAGAAGATCCAATATGGTAAAAAATAACCAAAATCTCCTTCCCAGTAAACAGGGCTATAAAAGCTCACCAAATCATCTTCTTCGGGCCTCACACCATCACCAACCCTCTCTCTATGTCTTAGCCACGATTTCTCCTCTTCAAGAAAAGCATGGCGCTCTCTCACAAAGCACAGATCCGCTTTCAAGGATTTCATCTGTCGTTGAAGTAATATGGCTTTGCAAGCTAAGGATTTTTCCACATGTTGACCATCACCCCTATTTCAAAATCTTTAATAGCAAAATAGGGAAACTTGAGGGAAAAACTAGGGAAACCATAATGTAAAATGATAAGCACCGATCTCACATTTAGGTGATCTCACAGATGCTCAACGTTCTCCTTAGAGTCCGGGCTGGTAGCTACAGATTTCACCACATGTTCTTCAATTCCACCATTTATGGACTGAGCAGTAACAATATGGTAGCAGTTGAATTCAACACAGTTAAGAGCAACGGTACAAACAACTTGTTAGAGCTTTTTCTTGCAGAACGTTTATAAAGCATCAATGCTTGACTCTATGATTCCCAAATCTTGATTTTTGCAAGTAAAAGTCTAATTAAAAAGGATATGATCCTTCTTCTCTTTGAGCTCCACAGACTCAGGCGGGTGTACCTCTTGCTTCTCGGTAAATCTGACAATGGATCTAGGTTCACACGAATTTGTTAATGGTACTTACTGCAACAATTGGTAACAAATCCAGCAGATGCTAATCACTAGTCTTATGCATAAATTTACAAGCCAAATGATGCACTTGACAATAGAAAATACAAGTGTGATGAGGATTCTCATCCTTCTTCTCTTTGAGCTTCTAACTCAGGCAGGCTGACCTAATGATTCACTCTTCAAGGAATCAACAAGATTACTTTTCATTAAATACAAATGATAAACATCTATGTTCTTTAACAGAAACTAAAAAGGTTGTTTAGAATTTTAAGGCTTGATGATGATAACTACTATTCCAATCCAGACTAGTGCCTAATCCAGGGCAAAGAGTCAAATGAATACACATCTACAATAACCTTTTAATAAAAATACAGTTAGAATCCAAATAAATTACCTTACAAATTATTCTTTTCATCCCCATACCTAGACATCGAATTCTCATGTAAACCCTGAATCCCCTGAAACCACCCTTAAGAATTACCCTTCCCTTGAAAGAAACTTAAGAATAATATCACAATATACCTTGTAAATAGTACATTAAACTTGCCTTACAAATTTAACACACAAGAACTCAGATATGAACACATGAAGACATCATAGATATGAAACAAGAACTCCACTGCATTTCATTAAAATCTCTCTGTATCAGTACATTCAAAGTAACAAAAGGTTTAAAACTAAACAAAATATCAGTAAATTGCCTTGTAGTTGTAAATTCACCATCCTTAAGAATTACAATCAACTTGCTACTTATAGTATACACTAGCCATCTTGGAATCCTGGAAGAAACATGATGCAACAAACTTTGGATGGCTAGGAGAAAATACAAATACATGAATCATACAAGAGAAGCAATAACTAACTTTGTTACAAGATTTTTTTCAAATATTTTGTCTTCTGACCCCATGATCCTTGCAACTGTCTTAAACTTGTTCCGAGCCCGCCATATGGAATTTGTTGCCTTTGTTCCCTGATGCTAAGATCTTTTGTATCTACTGTCCATCTCAAAATGATGGGGTACTGTCATCTATTGAGAATCACATAATATCCTTTTCCTCTTGGGTACCTACATTATATCTATCCTTCTAGGATGTGAACACCTCATCATTTGGCCAAGGGAAGTTGATGACTTCATCTTTCTTTCTGTTTAATTCATCCCATTTTGTCTTCATTTGTTCAACTTCCCTTTTCCAAAACCCAAAGTATGATCTAGCTTCCTCGATGGTGTCTATAGTTTGAACAAACAAAATTGCATTCTCTAAGCTGATAATGTTGTTGGTCCTTATGAACAACTCTTCACCCATCTTCCTCATCCACCTGGCTTCCCTTTTTAGTTTTCCATTCTTTCTAAATGTGCTAGGAAATATCTCAAAATGGGCCTTTGAATGTTCTTTTCTTAATATTTTGGCCTTTTTCTGGATGATACTTCTTCTGATGTCCAAATCCATTAAATTCTTAAGACATATATAAGTGCCTATCATTATAATATCCACAATGTCTTCCTTTTTGGGTAAAGAGTAAAATGACTTCAATTCAGCCTTTCTCCCTTTCTAACCTTGCATGATTTGTTCCAATTTACTTCTGTCTTCTTCAAAAGAATTTAATATGATCATAATGTTCTTCCCATGAAGGTAAATAGAGGCAGGATCTACATTATCAAAAAAATGCATAATTGTAATTCTCACCTTATCCTCATACCTATGTTGCAACAATGATTATGCATTATGAAACTTTGTGTTTTCTGTTTCCCAACTTTTCTTTACTCCTTCCAATCTTGTCCTTTTTTCTATCAATTTGTCCTTTTCATAATTCATCTCTGCCTCTAAAATAGAACTAGATGGCATAGGGGAAGGAGGGAATTCAATAATTGGGCTGGAAGATGATGGTTGGGAAGGCTCATGAGTAATTATCATTTGAGGAGATGTCTTGATTAATTGTTGCCCTCTTAATTGAGCAATTATTTTATCCTTTTCCAAGGATTCCTTCTTCACATCATTGTAGGAATTAAGGACCATTTCCATCTTAATCCTCATGCTTTTAATTTCTCCAGCCTATTTCTCTACTACCTTGAAACTAAATTTTGCAGATTCTAATGTTAGGCCTGTTGCTTCCACTCTTGTGGTTTCTGCAACCCTTCTTACCGTCAAACTGGTTGCATGATCAGCCTGCTCATTTTCATTTCTTTTCTGGTCTTCTTTTATCTTTAGTGACCATATTACTAATGCAGCATGATCCTCACTGAACTTGACTCCCTTGATGTATTTTTGAGCTTCTTCCTCACTGGTATGCATGGTTTTAGTTTCCTTCGTGACAACAACAAAAACTACAACATCGATAATGTCCCATTCTGGCAGAATGAGGACTCCTTTCTTGACTAGATCTCTTCCTTCTTCAAGAGTGATCTTCTCAAACTCAGCTAGCATTTCTTGTTTTACCTTAGCCTCAATTTCATTTCTGTCTCTATTAGTCTAGTTCTCTCATCTTTTCTAACACTTTCCTTGAACTCTTGAATATGAGTTCTTCACAAGAATTGAACAAATGCCCTAGCCTTTACAAATTTTTCATCTCAAAGAAACTCATATGTGGACTATTTTGTTATGCGGTCCAGTTCCTTCCAAGAAAATTATGCAACTGTTAAGTCTATCTCTACATGTTTGGGGGCCTCTGGCATCCCCTCTTACATTTTCTGAGATGCTACAAAGATTTTTCCCTGCACTTCCCATCTGCAGTAATTGCTCATCTACTGCTTGTTTATCCATGTTTAAAGGAGACTAAGAAGGGGAATAGAGATTCTCCAATTGCTGCCCTTCTTCTTCTGTCCTTTTCCTCTTTGGGGATGGAAATGATTGTGAATCAAACTCCATTGGTCTTTTCCCTCTTGAGGTAGAATCTTCCTCCCCATGTCTTTGTTCTACATTCTGGCCCTTGTAGGATACTTATCCTCTTGGCAATACCATGTTGTATCCTTATTATGTTGTAAGACATACTTTCCTAGTGGGATACTCCTAGCAGGTATGGATTTTCTCAAGATTACCTTGGCCTTTTCTGGTTCTGCATTAATGACCATTTCTTTCTTCTGGTTTAGAGCTTGCATGATATCTTCAAAAAGTGTCATCAATGAATCTATTTTCTTTTCCCAAGGCATGAACACTTTTAAAGGATCATATCCTTTTTCAAAATGATGAACAAAATCTAGTGTCTTCTTGTAAACAAGGCACTTTTCTTTCTTTATTTCTTGTTCCTACAAATTAAACTCATTTCTAACGATGTCCTCATGAAAATTGAATTGGTGGTCCACTGCCAAGCACCTTGTTCTTTTTCTAAACATGTCACTTATGAATCCCTCAGGGTCAGCACATCTTATTACTGAGGTTGTCAAATGATAAGGTTCAAAAACTTTGTGCAAACTTGTACCCAACCTCCTTTAGTAATAATAAATTGATGTACACTTGTGATGGTGGGAAAGTGGTTCCTTTTCCCTTTCCTATTAAAGCCTCCTCTTGTAGTCCACCAATTTGTCTGATAATCTCTGCTTTAAATACATTAGGATAGTATTTAAATTACATTCAAATACTATAAGGGAAACTATTTAATTGATTGAAACAAATTGTTAGATGAATATATAGGAAATATTAATTTAATTAATATTTGCACGTCTACAATTCTAGTTGGAAAAACCCTTTTTTATGTGTATAGGTGAAAGTTATAATTATACTATTTTAGTCTCGCCAAGAACATTTTTTTTCAATTATTTCACACCCACCCATTCAAACTAGGCGGTGATTGGGGATGTGACAATCATGTGAATAGCATCGACAATAGGAAATAAGAAACAAATAGTGAAATTATTGTGTTGGAAAGATTTGTAAAGAAATAAAAGCCAACCTTGAGTGAGTAGTCAAGATGATTTAGTGCATTATTTAGGATATTTTACCAAGGAATAAATTTCTCTCTCATAAGTTAAAGGAAATTTGTTAAGAGAATTATATAAAATAGAAGAAAAATGATCAAGTTAAACCCTTGGAAGTAAGAAGAAGACTTTGATGAGGATAAAAATTATTTCATGATATTTAATAAAAATCCATGGGAAATGATATTAGAAAGATTAAAACTAGTTGAAATTCAAACTGGAACTTGTAATTTCTATTATTTGCTTATTTCTTTTTTATTTTGTTGTTTTATTATTGTCTTGCTATAGACATATAGGTTATTGTTATTTGCCTATATTTATTTTCTTAGACAACAATATGTAAAGGATGTCAAGGTAGCTCCCAATTTTTTTTCTTATAATACAAAAATATTAAGAGTATAGTACACATAGTTTTTTTAAGTAAACTACATTCTTTGAATTTGTTTTAATTGAGTAGAGTTCAAAAGTTATTACATAATACTATAAAAGAAGTTTAGCTGAAAATTTTGAAAGGAAATTATAAAAATTTGAATGTCAAATATGAATACATTAGACCATACTTCTTTTGAGAGCACAATAATTCAATTTTTTTTTGCTTTAATATTTAACTAAGATTATAAATTTTGTATTATGTAATCTACTTACTATTACCCTATCTTCGAGAAAATATATTTATATATAATTACTATACTACAAATTAATGAATTATTTAGTTTCAATATAAATTATACTACAATATTATTGTGTTTGATGTTCCCCGCTATGCTTTGATGAGAAGAGGTTCTATGATTTGGAACACTTTAAAAATTTGGGCTCAATTGGTAAAGAATGGGCTCTTTTGGATCTGTCATACAGGATCTCAAGCCCGTTTTTTGGTTGGATTCTTGAGATGGTCATCCTTCTATCCATTCTTCTCACTCCCACCTTCAGGCCTTTTGTGATACCTATACGAATGTTGGTTAGGACATTGTTGACCATTATAAGTATGCACATAATTTTGGTTTGGTATTTCATTTTCGCATAAAATATCCTTCTAAATAGCCTCCAAGAGGTTCTAAGGATGATAGGAAGGAGCTAGCTCAAATTCTAGAGTCTTAGGAGTGCACTACCTTTGTTTTGAATGATGTTTAGTCTTGGGCTAGCAGTGATTTATTTGGTAAGCTTTTTGCTTCTATAGGTTATGTTTAGCTTGTGCGGAAGTCTTTTGGGTATATTCAAGTTCCTTGTTTTAAGCATGTTTGGTACAAGTTTTCATGGCCCAATTGCAATTTTTTCATGTAGTTGGTGGTCCACAATCAATGTCTTACTTGAGATAATCTATGTAAGCATGGCTTTAAGGGCTCCTCAATGTGTATGTTGTGTCGTAATAGTGAAAAAGTTGTCACTCATCTTTTTTTCTAGTTCTCCTTCACTAGACATATTTGGCACTTTTTATGGGATGTATGGAATCAAGCATGTTGGCATGCCTCTTTTTTGTTTGAGTTCTTTATCCAATGGGGTAAGGCTCATATCAAAACTTCTTTTCTTCATGTTGCTTGAACTTTTGGCCCTTTTTTTTATTATCTAACATATCTGGTTGGAGAGGAATTGTTAGATATTCAAGATGTGTTGTTGGGGACTCACCACATGTGGTAGAAAATTACCTATTCTTTTAGAGAAATGCTTTTGGCTAAATGTGATTTATCAAAGGTTGTGGATCCTAGTGATGTTATTTTCTATAACCATCTCCATATTCCTCCTCCATAAAGCCCACTCATGAGAAATAGATACAGACCTTCTTTTTCAGAAAATAAATAGGATGGGGAGATGGAGACCACCTCCACAGAGAATTATAAAAATCAGCATGGATGTGTCTTCTCGAGGAAACCCAGGTCCTGCGGGTATTGGTGGAGTTGGTAGAGATAGCTTGGGGATTGTTTAGTTTATGTTTCTATTTAAAAAGGTCATCATACTAACAATTTGATGGAGGCTAATCCTATTTATTATGTTGTGGAGCATGCTTGTGCTCTTGGATTTAGAAGGCTCATTTGTCAATCTGATTCGCAGGTGGTGGGGCATCTATTGACTCAACAATATTTCGAGGATGTTATTTAGAAGTTATCTTTCGTTGTTAAATAAATTCTTAATTTGTGTGTTCCATTGGATGCTATTACTTTTACTCATATCCCCAGGGAGTGGAGTAGTATAATGAATTGTCTAGCCAAAGGGGCTTCTAATCACATGCAAAATTGGAATATTGTGAATAAGGGTCAATTACCTCTAGGTTTGTCTCAATAATTTTAACACTTAGTGGATCTTGATAGGGTTGTTTGATGCTCCTGCTATATATTACTTCTTGTTTGAATAAATTTTAACCCCTCTTTTATTTCATAAATGTGGCTATATATATATGTGTTTACACATATTTATACATACATAAATACATATTACAAATACTTCTTACATTATAATGTTGGAAATAAAAAATTGTGTAGTCATATCTACAAAAATGTTGACTTAAAATCAATGGTGTGAGAATTTCATTCTTTAACTAACATGGCATCCACTTTGATATAACCTCTTCTCTATAAAGCCCACTTGGAATCTTGGATGAAGTTAAAAAAAGTGTCTTCCCAAAATATATGGTTATGGAGCAATATCAATATTTATATATTTAAATATTTAAAAAATATAACTAAATTCAATACACCACTATACCAAAATTTAAGTTTAAATAAAAAATGTATAATATATTTAAATTTTAAATTTAGTATTATTACACTAACATGAGTTTTTTTACCAATATTCCCTATAGATTTTTATTAGATGTTTGAGATCAAACTTAAGAGTTTGATACAATTTAAAATTGATAATAAAAATCTTTGAGATCTTGAAAAATAGTAACTAAAAATCACCATGATTTGTGAAATTTCATATTTCTACATAACATCTTCCCCCATTAAGCCCATTACACAAATATTAATTTGAACAATGGAAATTTTACAATTTTAACTAGCATGACCTAACTTGAGAGCTAGAAAAATAGTGATTAAAAGTCATTATGATTTGTAAAAAATTCATTATTTTATCTAGAAATAGTAATATTTATACATGTAAATATTAAAAATACTTAAATAAAATTTAAATAAATTATAATATTATAAATTAAAATATAATATGTATCATACAACTAAATATAAAATTTAGTACTATCACACTAACATTACTTTTATTTACCAATATTCATTGCAGATTTTTATTAGATGTTGGGGATCAAACTTGTGAGTTTCATGCAATTTAAAATTGATAATAAAAAATTTTTAGATCTTGAAAAGTAGTGACTAAAAACCACTACAATTTCACTTGTGTTTGTTATCTAACACAACCTGCCACTTTTACATAACCTCTTCTCTATAAAGCCCACTTGGTATCTTGGATGCATTTTAAAGAAGTGTCTTCCCAAAACACGCAGTGGTGCTAAAATTAATATGAAAAAATATGACATGTCACTTTAACATAACATTTTCCAATAAAGCTCACTTAAAATTTCAAATGAAATTTAAAAAAGTGCCTCCTTAAACACATAGGTGTGCAACAATTGTAATATTTATACATGATTTATTTTTTTACCAATATTTTTTGTATTAAGGATGTTTGTGATCAAACTTAAGTGTTTGAGAGACAATGTTATTAATAAAAATTGTAGAGTCCGGTCTATAAAAATAGTGACTAAAAATGTTATGATTTGCTAAAATTTTACCATTTTAACTAACATGAACTAAATGCCAACGGATGAAGATAGGTGCTTAGTCATTATACATTACAATATTAACACTCTACAGGTTGTCCAAAGAAAATTTGAGTCCAAAGTCAAATTTTGATTGAAAATAATGTAGAACTACAATAAAACTTTACACATAATTTTTTGAAATATGTCAAAAGGTCCTTATAATGAGGTGACACTTCTACATAAAATCTTCCCCCATAAAGCCCATTACACAAATATTAATTTGAACAATGGAAATTTCACAATTTTAACTAGTAAGACTAAACTCGAGATCTAAAAAAATAGTGATTAAAAGTCATTATGGTTTGTAAATAATTCATGATTTTATCTAACAATACTAATATTTATACATTTTAACATTAAACAAATTCAAAATTAATTTAAATAAGCTATAATATTATAAGTTGAAATATAATATGTATAATACAATTAAATATTAAATTTAGAACTATTACACTAACATGACTTTTTTTTTTACCAATATTCGTTGTAGATTTTTATTAGATGTTTGGGATCAAACTTATGAGTTTGATACAATTAAAAATTGGTAATAAAAAATCTTCCAGATCTTGAAAAATAATGACAAAATCATTAAGATTTGTAAAATTTCACACTTTAACTAATGTGACTTGTACTTTAACATAACCTCTTCCTAGAAATTTCATTGTTTGAAAAGGTGTCTTCCCAACACGTGTGGTTGTTATCTAACATAACCTCCACTTTTATACATGTTTTTTTACCAATATTTATACATATTTTTTTTTTACCAATATTTCTTGTATTAAGAATGTTTGTGATCAAACTTAAGAGTTTGAATAACAACATTATTAAAGAAAATTGTAGAGTCATATCTATAAAAATACTGACTAAAAATGATATGATTTGCTAAATTTTTACCATTTTAACTAACATGACCTGTCCCTACTAGTCTGAAATAATCCTAATTATAGAAGGGTAAAAAATTCTCTCTCATATCAGATTATGATGGAAGACTAAATGCACAAACAATGGATGAAAGTAGGTGCTTAGTCATTATATGTTACAATATTAACATTCTACAGGTTGTCCAAAGCAAAACTTTGAACCCAAAGTTTAATTTTGATAGAAAATAATATAGAACTACAAAAAAAATTGACACATAATTTTTTGAAATAACTCAAAAGTTCCTTATAATTTAATTTTTAACTCTATTTAACCACAAGGATTTGTTGAAAATGATGCTTCATTCTTAATCATAGAGTGTACAAATTAGTTAGCTCAGCTAAGGCCTATATAGTCTTATTTAATTTGCCCTTGGTGATGTCATAGGCATAAATAAAGTATTTGAAGATTTTCAAATATTGTTAAATTTATTTATTTGAAGATTATCATAATATTGTGAAGTGTGTTCTCAGTACAGACAATTGGAAGTTTTCCTAAAGAAGTAGCTTATGCTCCTTCCTAATATTAAGATGATGGGATTCAACTACAATAGCATTATTAGTGAAGAGAAAGAAGGGAACATTCGTAAGCAGCCTTATACCAACAGGCTCATTCCTAGTGTTGAGTCATGGGGAGAGGATGGCTCAGCCTCAAGAAAAGACACACATGGCAAAGGAAAAATAGTGGTTGAGGAGAAGATGTGTGACTTTGGATCAAGTGGACTTGGCTTAGGCATAGAGGATGGATCAAGCATGGAGAAAGTTGAGAACTCTTCAAGTTGGTCTTGTAGAGAGGATGAGGATGGCTCCAACAAAGAAGTAAAAGTCAGGGAAGAATCAATTTCCTTAGGTAATATTCCAGAGAACATTTGGACCATAATATTTTCCAAACTTCCTTTTCCTACTCTGTTCCGAATTCAAATCGTTTTTGCTTCATGGAAAAGTATTATTTCTAGCTCTTACTTTCACAATCTGTGGGAGCAGAGCAATATGCAAATGTGGCTGGTGATGGATCGTTTTGATAGTGAAAGTGAGTCTTCCAATGGGCTTGTTCTCCTTGATGCCAGTAGAGGGTTAGTGTGCAAGAAGATGTTCAATGATGAGTGGAACTGCAGTAACTTAAGATGGTTTCTCAGAGCTGCAGATGGGGGCCTTTTAGTTTATATCTGTAGTAAAAAAAGAGCCCTCAGAGTGGTCAATCCACTGACTATGCAGTACCACTATCTTGAACATGCAAGACTGACCGAAAATTATCATCACAATACAAATGTGCACATCAACTTTGATCCAGAGGGAAGGACCTATCAGGTAATTGTTTATCATGATAGTGTCCAAGAAAATATATTAGATGTTTTGATTTATAGATCTGCAGAACAGAGATGGGAAATTAAAGAGGCTGACTTTCGGGAAAGACCGGCTGGAGATTTTATAAGCATTTTAATGGAGAACCAAAAAATTTACTGGTTTTCTGCAGATGGGAATTATGTGTGTACTTATGATCTGAATGGGGATGGCTATATCAAGTATCATTATATTCCGGCAATGGAGATGCAAGTTGCAATACAGGAGACCACCTTGGGAATTGTTATGTGCAAGGGCAGAATAATTAGGGTTTGCAGAGGTGAGTACAAATCGGAATTGTTAATGGGTACTGCACCAGATAAAGAGGCTTTGATTTTTTATGAGTTTGATGAGCTTGGCAGGCAGTGGAGATTATATAACCATAAAGCAATTGAAGCGACATTTATTGGTAACGTACCTTCCACTACTGGTGTGTCTTGTGTTGGGGGAGATTATGTTTGGCTGATTCAGCGAATCTGGGGTTTTGTGCACAATGTATTTTTTATTGATATTGATACTGCACAGATGAAAAGTTGGCCAGGAATACGGAAGTATTATGGGACAGACTGTTTTTCCACGAGACTGAGCTTTCGCCCATGCTCTTAGATTTCTGAGATCTCGTCTTCACTCTTCGCTTTTAGGGTTCCTTATTGCATTTCCATCGTCCTGTGTCGTATTTTTATTTAATGGTTTTCTGTGCTGGCATTGTAATTTCTTCCACTTCCTATCAGAAATACTGTCGTTTGGAGGAATTAAAAATAAGATTTGTATTAAGTAGTTATTTATAGCTGTGTGTTTTTCTTAACTGTTGCAACAGTCCATCTCTGTGCATTATATTTATTCATCGTGATTAAGTGAAATCTATCTGTTGCTCCACTAATAAAAGATCATGTCTCTCTCTTACATATCTGTGATCTGGTGTTCTAGGGATTACAATTTTATTGTTTTTTGCCATATTTTAATGTAATGGTTTTCTTTATCCGTATCGTAATTTCTTCCACTTTGCAAATTGTGGTTTGCATGGTGCTAACTGCAATTCTGCATGAACACGCATGAGTGTCTTTTTAGTTTTAGTTGCTCTTTCCACCATTAATGACTCTCTGGTTTATGATCGGCTGATTCAACATAGTAATTTGTAGTTGTATTAAAAAATATAATCAGTTATAAGGAAACTGGTCAAGGTGCAGAAAATTATATAAGGTAACTGGTCAAGGTGTAGAAAATTGCCCTTTCAACCAGCAGTTGTATATGCTTTAAAGTTACTAAACTCTTTTTTAACATTTTCGTGTTTATGCATATCCTACCAGTATTATAGAGATGATCGCTTTTCCTTGAAGGAATTTTTTTAACAAGTGACGATTGTATTTACTGCTTCCATTTTGTTTGTAACATGAAGTAAAGCCTTTCGTAACAGATTTGATATATTTCTGATGCTTATGATGGGTTTTTTCCCTCGTTGATAAGGTTAAAAAAAAAATAGAGGGAAAAACATTATATTTCCTCCACGGAGAGATCAAGAACAAGAAAAGTATAATGGCAGTACGAGTCCCCAGCAGAGGGGAAGGCAGAACCAGCAGGAGGATCCTGAAATCAAATAGAGTTTTAGAAATATAATAACTAAAAGGATCACAATCTATCTATTATCTTGGACAAGTGAGAGGAGAGAATATGTATATCAGTAGTCAAAGCATTTTATAGCATTTTTTAACATTTTCAAATACTTCCCTCATGGATTACAGACGCTTTTTAAGATATATTTTACAGATCATACTGAAAAGAATTATAAAATTTGAGGTTGTAATTAACAGGGTAAGTCAGCCTTTCGAATTGTTATGTGTAAGGGCAGAGTGATTACGGTTCGCAGAGGTAAGTTAATGGGTCTCCCACCAGATAGAGAGGCTTTGATTTTTTATGAGTTTGATGAGCTTGGCAGGCAGTGGAGATTATATCACGAAAAAGCAATTGAAGTTCTCGGAAATTTTTTTACCGAGTTGACTTGTTAATGGCGAACATTTCCCTACTGATGTGACCTGTGTTGGGGGAGATTATATTTGTTTAATTCAGGAAATCTGGGGTTATGTGCATAATTTACTTTTTATAGATACAGATACTGTAGAGATGAAAATATGGCCGGGAATATGGAAATATAATGGGAGAAACTGTTTTTCCACACGACTGAGCTTTTGTCCATGCTCTTAGCTTTTCGGGTCCCTTTTGCATTTCCCTTTTGTTTTCTGTACTGGCATAGTAATTTCTACCACTTCCTATCAGAAAAACTGTACTTCGTAGGAATTATAAATAAGTTTTTTACAAATATGATTTGTATGAAGTAGTTAATTATAGTTGTGCATGTATGCATTTTTTCTATTTTTAGCTGTAAATTCTCTTTAAATCATTGAAGACTTCTGTTTATTGAGGCAATTTATTGTGGATTATTCATCTCTGATTTATGATCAATTAATCGATCAAGTTTCTATAACTTTCGAATCAATTAAAGATTTATTTATATCTATCGTTGCAAAAATCCAACTCTGGTGGATTTTATTTCTTCATCTTGATTCAGGTGAAATCTATCTGCTGGTCCACTATTAAAAGATCCTATTTATTCCAGATATGTGGTGTGGGCACTCTTAGTTTTTAGTTTTTAATGTCTTTTGGCATGTTTTAATTTAATGGTTTTCTTTGTCGGTATTGTAATTTCTTCCACTTTGCAAATTGTGGTTTGCATGGTGCAGACTTTAATTCTGTATGAACATGTATGTGAGATTTTCTAATTTTAGTTGCCGTTTGAATCATTAATGAATTATTCATCTAGATTTAAGATCAGCCGCTTCTTATCATGCGGGGTAATTTTGTGATTCAGTAAAGGATTTATTTATCTCTATTGTTCCAGCAATCAATTTCTGTGTATTTTAGTCTGGATCCAATCAAATCCATTTGGCACTCCATCAATGAGGTAAGCTGGACGAGTAGATGGGAGCCTTGCAGAGATGGAAAGGGACTGGAGCTTTATTATTAAAGCTTTACATAATGAAAAATGAATTCTTTGCTTAATGCTTCAAGATGGATCTTTTAAAACTGTTATTATATTTTTTTTTAATGGTGATCAGATTTAGTTAATTTGTTAAGTAGGATTAGCAATACTTTACTTATATGGACGGTTTTAAGGGTTGTGGGTTTTGGATGTTTTTTTGGTTAGAAAGGTTGTTTTTTTTTTCTTTTTCTGGTTAACCTCTATTGCTCTGCTGTTTTGATTCTATGGTTTAAACTATTTCATCTTATGCAAGAGATCAGGACTCTTCCTTCTTATCTAATAAAAAACAAAGAAAAACTATACTAATATTTCTACCTTAATCTTTAAAAAAAAACTTTCTAATAATTTTTTTTTAACCAAAAACTTTCTAATAATTTAGTTTCTAATAATATTTCAATATAACCCATAGAAACTACAAACCAGCTTCAATATAACCAATAAAAAGTGCAATCCAGCCTGCTGACATATACCGTGTATATTTAACGGCGCAACTTTCTGAATGTAAGGACAATCTGGTCTATTAATATACTTTTTATATTTCTATTAACTAAATTTTCAGTTTTTAAAAATATTTTTATCTTTTTATCCCTACAAAATTCTCAACATTGATATAATTTAGTATTAATTAAAATCTTTGAGAAAAGAAAATAGATAATGATAAAGGTACTAATTTACAACAGTATTCCCTCTACAACACTTTTATTACAGCAGATCAAGGGCTCATTAACTATTTCTGATGTTTAATTAGTTTTTCCCTATATTTTCATGGTAGTTTGTATATTTGTTTTTTTTGGTCGGTGTCATGTGGATGATGATTGGAGGAGGGCAATGATTTATTTTGATCTTTGAATATTTGGGTTCTTTAACTAGTTTTGGGGTCTTCTTGATGTATATTTTGAAATCTTGGAAAATTCCAAAATCTTGAAAAATTTTGAAATGTTGGAATTTTCCTCCTTCATGGAAGAAAAAATGGCTAAGTATTGCAAAACTTCTCCTTCATGGAAGCAAAAATAGCTAAGTGTTGGAAAATGGCTAAGTGTTGAAAATCTTGGAATTCTTGAGAAAATTCCAAAATCTTGAAAAAATGGGAATCCTTGGAAAATAAAGAAAAAAGAGGAACAAAATGAATTTAAAGCATGAGAAGAGGAAGGTGGGAAATTTTGAAGACAGAGAAAGAGAGTTTTCAGAGAGAAAATGTCTTTCTAGAGAGATAAATTTGCAAAGAGTTTGAAGAATCCAAGGAGGCATAAGAATGTTAGACAGATATGATTGTGTTTTTTTGAAGAGAGAAATTATGAAAGAATTTTTATGAGATTCTTATATTGATTATTTCATTTTGCAGGGGGAAGAATTTCACTCTTGCGTGATCAAGAACAACATTCTAATCCCAGAACTCCAATTACAGAGTTGAAGGCATCCAAGTTTGAAACGACCCAATTCAAGGCATTCAAGGTTTAGAACTTTAAAAGATCAAATTCCATCCAGAAATCCAAGAGAATGGCCAAGGGAGATTCTATGTGAAGAAACTCCAGAATGAGATAATCATCAACGAAGGATTCCAATCCACAAATTTCCAAGCAAGTACATGGAAGAATAGGAATGTTCAAGCATAGATAGTTTCAAAAGGAGTATTCAAAGTTGGATGTGGGTTACAAAATGATGTCGTTAGAGAATACCCGAGCCTACATGACACCCAGTATACTGACATGGTGCCTAGTCATCTTTACCAGCTAGTCAAAGATCCCCAAGTCAAAGTTCATTGCATTGAAGGAACAAAATCAAGCACATGCTATTCCTGGAAAAGGAGCATTTAATGCATAGTGGGCATTCATTTCGCCCCACTCTCCTGCTAGATGAACATGCATAGTGGACATTTATTGCCCACTACAAATGTGGACTCTCTTCTGATTGGTTTCTGTGGACCCATAAATTAAATGTAGATTCTCTCTTCTTTCCCTAACCCTAAATAGGGATGAGGTCACATGATTTAGGCCATCGATTATTGTTTCAATCCGAGCCGTTTATTGTAATCAAGGACCTATATAAAGGCCTCTCTTCTCATTTGTAGGAAGAAAATTTTGAGATTGTTGCTAAAGAGTAGTTGAGACTATAAAGTTTTCATTGTTGGTTTCATGGTGAATACTTGATGTGTTTTAGAGCTTGATTGGTTTCATAATTCCCTCATTTAGTTTAGATTTTTTGGATTAAAGTTAGATAAAGCGTTGTGATTGGAATAAGAAATATGATGGTGTTTTGATGAGTTCCTTCGATTCATACTTTAGACATTTTACTGATTGTAAATCATCATGCAAAGTTAGTCTGAACCTCATTCTTGCATATGCTTAAATTCTCTCATTCATGTTCATTATTCTTCATGATGGCGTCCGTGGTGGTATGAAACTCCTCTACATAAACCTTGAAGATTGCACCGGTTCTCATGTAGTTGTAGTATAACTTGGCGAAGCGAAACCTAGTTATTGGGAATTTGTCCACCAAAATATTGACCATTTCTATCATTTCCCTTAGGATTAGATTAAAATCTTGGAACCCTACTTCATTTTTCTTTCCACATATTCTAAAAATTCAAAAAAGGTGTTTCATTGAAAACGTAAGGCCCCTTGTGACATTTAGCAAATCACATTTATCACCGAGCTTATCCATGGTCAAGACTTGACATGAAAGGAACCTTGGAGTGACCTATATGATCTTCTCGCAATCTTAGCATATACGAAACTTTGATCACGAGAGGATAAGATACCTAGGCATTTTGTTCTACTGTTTAGTGGGTCATATAATGCACATCAACACAATTGTGTCTGGATTCTGCAAAAAGAACTCACCTCATTACTGGGATTGAAGTTGGTATAGAGTAAATATTGTTCCTTGAGGATTCTCCATGTTCCTTCAAAGTAGGAGTATGAAATGGATATTTTGTGGCTTCAAACAAGTTTCCTTTAAATCTTTTCCTTCAAGAAATAATTGTAAACCAATCAGAGTTCTTAGTTTGGTCATGTTCTTACTTGGTTTTTATTGAGGTGATTCGTTTGCTCACACTTTTATTGAAAACCCTTGCTTCTGTATATTTTACTATAAAATTCTTATGGATTCATTCTCTCAAAAGGGAAGCTATTTATTTTCTTATTTGTGCCTTGGATAGGCAATCTCGCTTTGAAGAGGGCTCATGGCCTTTGCTTCATCTTGGCTTTAACATTTGCAATATATGGTTACACTTGATACTGCTAAGCTTTCATAATTAGGATCATCCAAATCATAGAGCCTCAAGGTTTCACTCCTAATGAGCCTACATATCTATCCTCTTGTGATAAGTTAGAGGCTTCATAGTTCTCACTCAAAGGAAATTCACCATCTCCTCTTGATGAGAATTTTGATCTCTTTTTAAATCTTGACTATTAATTAAGCAAATTTTTCAACTTAGTCCTATTATGATAAAAAAATATTCATTATATTTAGGTGTTGGCTCCATACCCATCATTATTAGTGATTATTACAAAGGTCATATCACAAATGACACACATAATGACTATCTTGAACATGTGTCACATACAAACAAAGGAATGTCACATACACATGATGGGTACAATTTAATATTATTGCATATATTCATAGTATTAAGAAGTTATCATTTGGGCATTTGTGAAGTCCATGTTTATCAAAATTGTTGCTTATGGTTCATCTGATGGTTCATCAATGAGCCATCAACTTGCCTCCTTTAGTATTCAATATATTGAATGTTGCTGAATGCTTTCTCAAAAGGAGTTCCAATCAATACATATGATGAAGTCAGTGATGTATCATGACTTCTATATCCTTCATTATTGTTCTCCAATTAACCCATAGGATGTATCAATGTAATATCATAGTCATGGTGTAATAATCAAATAAAATAAGCTTGAATGAAAATAGAATTGTACAATACATGTATATCTATCATGCTAATAGATAGACATATAATCAAATGTGTGAATATAATCAATAAATCACTGGTGGAATCATAGATATAGATCTACTAAAAATGTCATAGTCTAAAAGGTGCAACAAGAAATATGCATAGCACAAGACATGAATAAGAAAATAATGATAATTTGACACATGTGACCAAGTGAAATATGGCATTGTGTACATGTAAGCACAATGTGTTAATATTGTTCTCAAAATATGCCATATGTTTTTTTATTAAAATTAATAACATAACAAGCGTGTTGACCCTTACAAACCACAACCTAAAGGTGTCAAATAGATAAATAGCACATTCTAGTAGGGGTGCTTGCTTTTACAAGTAAAGGCCATCAACACCTTACTAATAGAAAATTTAGTATATCTCCTCAAAGAAGGAACTCAGAGAACAAGGGGCCATGCATGACCACTTACAACATAGAGACCAAAAAAATAGTATCAACTCATAGCTAAAGGGATACTACAAAACAAGAAGTAATTAGCACACAACTCACTATAATGGGGTTAAAGGGGTTTTGAAAAGCTCTAAAAGCCTTATAGAGAGGATCACTTTTTCTTGAAGGAATTTTTTAACAAGTGAAAATTATATTTACTAGTTCCATTATGTTTCAAAAATGAAGTAAAGCCTTTGGATCCAACAAATATGGGTGACTTACATGATGGCAGTAGGAGTTCCCCGAAGCAGGGAAGGCATAACCAACAGGAGAATCCTGATCGAGATTTGTTTAGGATATCCTTGATCAATTGGAGTTGGGTCGCCACAGAGATAGGTGAAGTAGTTACTGATGAGTGGTGAGCCCTTCCACAATATGTCAGAGATGCTTTCCCACTACCAATAATTGCGCATAACACAAGGATGGTTTGAGGGTTCAAGACATAGACGATCCAAACATCAACAGAATGGAGATATTATGTAGTAATCTAAGAGAAAATTTCAATAAATTGTTGAAATCAAATTGAGTTTAGAAATATAATAACTAAAAAGATCAAAATCTATCTATTATCTTGGCCAAGTGAGTGGAGAGGCTTTAAGAGTGCATTTTTTTCCTTTTTCAAGAAATTCATCATGGATTACAGAGGCTTTTAAGATAAATTTTACAGATCATACATAAAAGAATTATAAAATTTGATAGGCTATAATTAACAGGGTAAGTCATCCTTTTAAATCCATTTGGCTTACTCATCTCAGAGGATCTGACACTTTTGTTGACTTGTGATTGCAATAATATCTATTAAATTCTAATAGTTTGCAGGATAAAAGATATATTTCTTTATTTTCTTATATTTATATTATGCTCTTAATTTTTACGAACTAATCTTATAAGGAAATGAATTTTATTCTTCTATTTTTATTATCATAAATATATTAGTTTTTAAAATTAAATTATGTGTGATTTTGTTTATAACATTAAAAAGGAGTTGGAGAAGGACATCCAAAATATCAAGGACTTGGCAGCCAACATGGAGCTGATGCAGGCTGAGGCAACAACTCTTTTGGTGGACCTTTCTTGAGGTTCCCTTGGCTTTTTCTGCTGTCTCTGGTTTAAATCTGCATTTTTAGAGGCTTAGCTTGTTTTTTTTTTTTTTTCTGCTCTGGCTTTTTGGCTTGTTCTGCCTTTCGTTCCATACTCCTTTAATCTTCTTATTGTGTTATCTTTAATTACTTTGTTTTGGGTTTCAGGAACCCTGTAAAGCCTATTTTACTTAATCAAAAACATTAAAAAGGAAAAAAATAGAACACTTATTATTATTATTATTTTATAATATATATATATATATATATTGGAAAACTCATTATTATTATGGGTAAGTGCAATAAGTTGGTTGCCAATTCGGTGGAAGTCTTGTGGACTTGAAAAATGTTGTTGGAAACAGGAACCCATTTTGAAAAAAATGGGCACCCCGCCTTAGGCTCAGCCACCCGATCTAAAATTCAAAAAAAGGGTGCCCTTTTTTCAAAACGGGTACCCATTTTTTTAAAAAATAGGTGCCCATTTTCAAATTTTTTTAATTCTAAAGAAACGTATTTTTCTATGTCGATTTATTATATTTAAGAAATGGGTACACGTTTTTAAATGTGTGCCCATTTTTTAAATTTATAATTTGTAAGACCACCCTTTGTATTGGATTTCGGTACGGGACAGGCTTGGTGGGACCATGTCTATGCTTGGGCCTCCAAAATAATGGCTAAGGCATTTGAATACCAGTTTTTTGTCTTGCCATAATGTTTTGAGGGCCTTCCAAATAGAATTTTTTGACGAAATGAAAACCCATTAGAGAACTTACTGCTATATTTCTAAAATATAAATTTTATAGTGATATGATTAATTTTACTATTTTAACAATATTTATTAATCAAAAGTGGTACCTAAACTTAAAATAGTAAGATTCACTAAAACTTTAATAACTTTTTTGTTTTTACATTTTTTTAAAAATAATTTATATGACATCAATCTACATAGAATTTCCTTGAAGATTAAAAAAAAAAAAGAATTTTGAAAAAATGTGAATTTTTCATCAAATTATGGTGGTCGTACACCAGAAGTTTCAAAAATATATTTTATAGTCAATTAAAAATTAATTAAAAAATATATTCAATAAAAAAAGAAAAAATATTCTCATCAATATTTTTTGTCTTAGGTATCTTTCCCCAGAAGGATTCACAAAAAATCATTTATTTAGGTCAAAATATGGTGGTTGTACACGTGTGTGGTATGGTCCTGAAACAGGTATTTTGAAAAAGTAGTTTTTAAACATGCCTACTAAAAAAAACTTTCTACCATGTGGGTATTTAAATAAATTACATATTTGAAAAGTAGACTCTGAGCACTACATTGTCTATTAGTGAACTGTTTTTAGATTCAATCGCTAACTGCCTCAAATTTTTACTTAAATTGACAACAAATTTGAAAAATAGGGAAAACACTTCCACTTTTTGCCCAAAAAGTGGACTCAACTTCTTGCTGGCACCCTTATATATATATATATATATGAGCGTCTAGACTTTGGAACACTCTCGGAAGTGATTTTTTAAGGAGTTGAAGACATCTGCATTATGTGAAAATATCCATAGAGTGCATGAACTGTCTCAAATCAAATTCCAAGGTATATTACATGGTTTGTACATCTTAAATAAAATATAATTATTTAGGTCAAGAATCTTGCAATATCATATATTCCAACTTAACGAGTAGATACAGTAAACATTCACCCCATTTAAGAAAACAAAACGAGAAGGATAGCCATGGATTTTCTTTACACAACACCTCTTAAGCAAAAAATAAAAACAAAGGAGTAAAGAGAAATGAGAAGAGGAGAAAGGGTTGTCAGTATTGGAAACCTTTTGTCAAATAGGAAGTTTGCATGTCCTATAAAGGAAAAAAAAGAGAGTAGACAGAGTTGTAATTATTGAAAACCACATTTACAACCACATGCCTTTGAGGTATTATGTGAAATAGAATTAAGGTTTTTACTATTTTTTCTTGATATCTAGAGGATTATTAAATATTAAAGAATATATTTATTCATCTAAACTCTTAATTTGATGAAGTTTGATATTTTTTGGTAAGCTATCTAATCTATAATATAGCCTTTTTAAATAAAACTATTTTTTCACATTTGAATGGTTATAAATGGATAACTGTCACAAACTTTATTATGATAATTAGAGTTAACTATAAAATTTAAGTTCATTAGTAGAAACTATTAAAAAAAAAAGATTTAAAAAAAAATTGATAGCAAAATTTAAAAGCGATATTAGAAATAGAATTTTTTTTTTAATTCAAGAATAGTGAACATATATCGTTATTCTATAGTGTAAGATAGAATCCAAATAGGTTGAACAAAAATCTTTATTATTAAGTTTATTAGTTTTCCTCAATCCATATCTTATTGTGATTTCTATATTTGATTGCATGTCAAGAATAAAATAAAGAAAAAGAAAGAATCTATAGATTAAGATTGGAGGTTAGATTTGAAGGTGATACTTTTGTAGAGGGACTTGATCTTGGGTTAAGGTATATATAAGAGGACAGGATTTTACCAATGGAACTTGAGGTTATATATGACCTATTTGGTTTTATAGATCCTAACAAGATGGATAAAAGGGAGGACCAGATTTTAAAAAAAAAAAACATTCATTCATAGAGAGGATGTTAGCTTTTATGGTTGTAAATTTGATTGAACCGAGATTGGTAATAGAACCAGAGGGAGAGAAATATAGTAATTTAAATAAAGAAAATCATCCTTTGGGTATTTGGCAATCAAGAGCAGGAAAATTAAAATCAGGTAAGTTTTAATAAGAAAAAGGGAAGAAAGTCATTATCTCAAATCAAGAAGTAGGATGGAGAGGATCCTAATCAGAAAAAAATCACTTCCTTTTGGAAAACCAATTAGAAATTGAATCTCCCAAAAAAATTTGAAGTTTAAATTGGATAGCTAGTGTGAAGTTGTTAGAGGCGAGATTTGCTACTTAAGCTTAGTCAAGTAATCATTTGTAGGAGAAGGAGATTGTGGCCCTTATTCTATGGAATTTTATAAATATCATTTTAGCGGGAAGGATAAATTTAAAAAATTTCAAATTTGAAACATATTTGAATGTTGTTTCAACGACTATCAAACCATAGTGGTATTAAGTAGGATGTATTATGTGGTTTGTGGTTTAGTTGGAGGTTTTAGCATTAATGGATCATATGACAAGAGCAGTAGGTTTGAGGTAGGATGCTATGTCGCTTTATGATGACAAGGATAAAAATTAATATGAAATTTATGGCATACTGTAGTTTATTAAGATCTTCGGAAGGAGCAATCAATAAAAGGTTAGTCTTTAAGGGGAAATAATAATTCATTGACATCTCACATATGTCACATTATAAGGAGTTATATCCATAATGACACCTCAAACTCCTCAGTGAATTTTATGGTTTTCCCATAAATTTGTTGAAGCTTGTATCATTTACTCAAAAGATTTTTCTTGATAGCTAGTAAGCTTGTGAAATGGATTCACTCCTTTTCTTTAAACCCTTGAAAAGTCTCAGGAAAATGTCTTTTGTAGGTGAAGTCACTTAAGAACAATGGAGAATTTTTTTGAATGATATCGATGATTTATGGGTAAGAGTGGTGAAATAACTTTAGGGGAAGAATTCATGTAGGCCAATAGCATATTTAGGGTTAATAGTAACATTTTGGCTATCTTTATCACCATTCTTTTGGTAATGGGAATATGATAGAAGCTATGCACTTATGATGGGGTGTTTTTAACATAAAGTTTCTAGGTGACATGTAGAGGGCTATAGAAAATGTGGATGGAAATCTAATGGCTCCATACCCTGTGGATTTTGAGAATGAAGACGGTCGGCAATGATCCCATGATGAAGAAATCACCAAGGGATTGATTCTAATTATGAGGGATAAGAGGAATTTTGAAATTAAAAAAACTAACTGTAGAAACAAATATTGAATTTCTAAAAAATGGCTAAGGCAAAAGGAAGTCACGGAGATAGACTAGTGAAAAAAAAATTGATTGAGGAAGGTATGTCGCATTTGAAGAAGAAAATCAAGATAATTCAGGTTACAAAAGGCCAGAGTCGAGGGAAGAAATGAAAATGTGCAAGGGAAAAATAGTTGATTCACGGAAGACAAAAAAAAAGACATTGAAAAAGGGTTGTACGAGTTGTAGATGACACCTATGGTTCCTCCAACAAGAGTGATGACTACTAATTCATTGATAGTATCCTATTCAAGGAAAGCACGAAGAGGAAAGATATTGGTAGTAAGTTTCATGCTTCTCCAATGGATGATACAAATGTTGCAAGACCTTCTTTAAGGCACTAGGATTCAATTGCTTGATCAGTTAAGATAATTTCTTGGGTTAGTAGCTTTATTCACGTGTTTCATGAGCTAACTATTATAGAAATCTTTTGAAATGATGCAGGAGCATCCTTGGATTCTTTACAATCTTACATCAACTATATATATATATATATATATTTGTGTGTGTGTGTATTATATGTATATATATATATAGGTGATCTCATATATATATGTGTAATCTCACAATAGTGTGTCCCACTTTCTTGGACGAAGGAAATTCGGTTTAGCAATTCTTTTTCAAATTAAAGCCCTTCGACCAAAGGCTCATGTTCGCATGAAGGGGGTAAAGGCCTTAGCACAAAGACCCCTTCGCACGAACACCCCTTTGGCTAGATTTTTTTATATATTTCTAGCATCTGATTTCATTTTCACATTATATATGAAATCAACACATCATTTTCAACATTTAGATGAAGACCCCTTCACACAAACACCCGTTTGGTCCACATGATCTCTAAAATCAACACATCCTGAGCATTTTCGATCTATTTTGATTATCATTAGTATCAGGTACACGCATTTTTTCCTTTTATTATAAATTATTTATTTTATTTATTTTAGTTAGTATTTTTTTTAAATAATATTCTAAAATATTAGAAAATCATACTAGAAATGTTAGAAAATGTTAGAATATGGTAGAAAATATTATAAAATGTTAGAATATATTAGAATAGGTTAGAATATGTTAGAAAACGTTAGAATATGTTACAATATGTTAGAAAATGTTAGAGTATCTTAGAATATGTTAGAAAATATTAGAAAACCGTAGTAGAAATGTTAACAAATGTTAGAAAACATTTAGAAAACCATATAAAATATTAGAAAATATTTGTTTTTAAATTGTTTAGTTAGTATCCCAAGATTTTTTGAATTCTTCATATTGTTATTAGTATCAGGTACACACATTTTTGCACATTTTTTTTTGTAGATTATATGTTTTATATTTATTTTAGTTAGTTATTTTTTAAAATAATTTTTAGTTAGTAGGAATGTTAAAAAATTGTAGTATAATTTTAGAATATGTTAGAAAATTATAGTAGTATGTTAGAAAATCATAGTAGACTGTTAGAAAATGTTAGAAAATATTAGAAAATTGTAGTAGAAATGTTAGAATATGTTACAAAATTGTAGTAGTATGTTAGAAAATGTTAGAAAACATTAAAAAATCATAGTAGAAATGTTAGAATATGTTAGCAAATGTTATAAAATTGTAACTTAGTATACATTAGAAAATATTAGAAAATTATAGTAGAATATTAGCAAATGTTATAAAATTATAGTAGTATGTTATCTAAAATGTTAGAAAATGATAGAAAACTGTAGTAGAATGTTAGAAAATATTAGAAACCATAGTAGAAGTGTTAGAAAACATTTAGATCTTATAGAAAATTATTAAAAATATTTGGTTTTAAATTGTATTTAGTTAGTTATACTCTCTCTCTCTCTCTCTCTCTCTCTCTCTCTCTCTCTCTCTCTCTCTCTCTCTCTCTCTCT
>MU225602.1:75348-91493 GCA_018584345.1 Thuja plicata | reverse complement strand
ATTACAATTTGATCAAGGAAATTGATTTGAATTGAAAATGTTCCAAAGCATTGATTCAGAAATTTGATAAAATAATAAAATAATAAATGGGGCCCAAAGTCTAGGCGACCATTTTAGGGTGCATACAGTAGGTTTTCTCAGAAGCAACGAAATCTATCTCTTCCCCTTCAATATCTTTTGTGCTACACATATATATCTGGGAGACAAATCTTTTCCTATCATTAGGTAAGTATTTCAGTGTAGAGGTCGGACTAAGAAGCTTTATGGTTCCTCTTGACTAACGACTTATGGAATAATATTTTTAGATGTAACAAACCCCTTACATAGATAATGTTTTAATATGTTTTATCAAGAGCCTTCTTTAGCTATTATCAGATAGATGCTTTTAAATTATTTTATCGAGATAGATGATTGTTAAATAACTGAGTTTCATTTCTAAACAAAGGAAGAATATATGTATATATTGTATTTTCTAGAAATAGTATTTGGTGTTGAGATATGTGCAAGATTAGGTGAAATAAAATAGGATAGGGAAATAATGAGAGAAGAAATTCATAACGAATGATAAAAAAAGAGGGAAACTTAATTTTCCCCTAGTGCAGTATTTCATTGTATACATTGACATAGTGTGAACTGAAAGCGTATAAATATACTAGACTAAGGGAAATCCTTAGTAGTTATTGCACATAAAAAATCTATAAATGAAGGAATGCCTTCATATTTATTTGTATTTGGCCTGGACCTTGGTCTCGGGCTAGACTGGAGGTTTTCTTCTCCGTTCATTCCTACCAGTGCCCACAATGAACAAAGACTTGGTATTTTATCACTTTTTAAATAAAAATATAATCCATGAATCCGGCCTTTTACAGATCAAAAAATAAAATAAAATATTAATATATATTAATAAAATTATTAATCAATTAATAATACTACATTATTAAGAGGGGAAATCATTTTTGCAATATCCTTGTGGGAGTTCTTGGTCAGACTAGGTTCTAAATCAATCATGTTGTCTTTGGGACTTGTTTTTTGGGAGCAATACTTGAGGTTTTCTTTGCCTGGTTCTTTCCTATCGATGCTCGTTGAACCAGGAATGTAAAAAAATAATAAAATTAATAAATAATAAAATTTGTGGTATATTACCACTTTTTCCAAAGCAAAATATACCACGTTATTAAAAATATAAAAGAAAAGCATATTAATAATAATAATATTAATATTTATTAAAATACTTAAAAACTAAATTACTTTTTAAAAAATTAATAAAAAAAACAATTTTAAATTAATTTGTTCTAAATTCGGGTCATGGGATCAACCAATTATTATCCAAGATCTATCTATTATTGTTGCGCATTCTGCATCCTTAGGACATTTAAACTTTCAGTGTTGAGGTACCTTTGTCAAGACAAGTTAGGTCTGCTCTGATTTTTCTTTAGATTTTCAGCTCGGCTCTTTCCTTCGAGTGGATTCCCACACTCCCTCTCCTGATACACCACATGGTTATGATACCAACGATCGATCCTTAGTTATTTCATCTCTAAGCCTTAATAATAGTATTAAGGAGAGGCCAGTAGATTCCTTTACACTCGCTCTGAAGAAATTTTTGTGGCACTATTATAATAATCTAAAGAGGTCTTCTGCTAAGATTAATATCATTTTTACTAATGTATTCTATAAGATCAAGCATTTGGATACCAAGCTAAAGAGGTCTTCTTTTAAGATTGATGTTGTTATTCTTAATATACTCCCTGAGACCAATTTTCATCAAAAGAGGATCTTATATGATCCTATTCCCATTCATACTCATGCTTCTCCTAAAGTTCATGTTGTCATCTCTCCATAGATTGAGTGCCCATTACATGCTTTTTATTACCCTCCCCACCCTCATCCGGATGATAACCTTGTTCATAATTTAGTTTTTAGTAGCCAAATTTTTGTTCCTATAACATGTTCTTCTTCGTCACCAGTCGTATCTGAAGCACAAATTCATCTTAGTATAATCATCAAGGTATTGCGCCTAAGAAACATATGGTAGATGGTGGGAATGAGATGAAATAAAGGTAAAATTAAAGTTTGATCATATTATTTTGATCTAATGGTGGTCACATTGCCTCAAAGGGAATTTTCTCATTGAATAATCTTCAAGGCATCGCGCCTGGATCACAAGTGTCAATCGTTAGATTATGGAGCCTGATTATTTTTAGCCAGTGGCAAGATAAAAGTCAATCAGATTAAAATTCATCTAATGATGGGCACTATGCCTCAAACGAAAAGTGATTGATGTTTTGTCTTCAAGGCATTATGTTTGAGCACCACGTGTATAGCCTGGCTTGTTGGTCCTGCAGTTTTCATAGCCTGAAGAAAGTTAATGTGCAGGTGGATTTGATTTGATCTAACAAATGGTGCATTACCTTAAAGAAAAGATGCAGTAGAGTTATCCATTGAGGCATTGCAACTATGTGACATGTGTCTTTGGTGGGGCTAGACTAGAGATAAAGTTAAAGTAAATTATAGGAAGATCATATTTGATCAAATGACAAGCGTGATGCCTTGAAGGATAGATGAGGTGACAATATGCATTAAGACATTGCTCCTTATTGAAACCTATTATTTATAGTAAGTGGGGCATGTGATTTGTAACGATGTAGATAGATAGATTATGGTTAGATTAAATCTAATATGACGGTTGGCATGTTGCCTTGAAGAAACTTTGATCTGATGTTAGTCATTGAGGCATTATTCCTCATGAACACGTATCCAAGTTGAGATCTCTCTCAAGTGGGACCAAGAGGTAAAGGATGGAGCATGTCTTTTTTAATGTGGCAGTGTGCGCTATTTCTCAAACTGAAGATGCAAGATAGATGTTAATTAAGGCATTGCACCTATTCGCCACATGGTCATCTCAGATTGTGGGTCCGTGTTTCTAAAGAAAGATAAAGATGGAGAAGATCTACTTCAATCTAATGGCTGGCACATGTCCTTGATTAGGAGTTTCTTGAAACATAGTCATTTTGGGATTGAGATAGAGCAACACGTTGCATTCTAAGATCTTTGTACCCGAGTGTTTTTAAAGATTATCTACGACTACATTTTAAAGTTTATATAAATTTCAATCTCTGTCGTTGATGGGTTTTTTTGCGCCAGGTGTAGCCGTTATATCAAATATTTGAATTATTTAAAACATTTTCCCAGGGTTTTGAAGCGGTGTTTCTGTGACGTATGCAATAGGAGAGTAAATTTATGATCTGATCTTCTGGGTTGTATAAATGCAATTAGGAGATGTTGCCAAGGTTAAAATCTGATTTCTTAGAATATTTTCAAGGAACATTTATAATAGGAATGGTGGTTTATTGTTATGATCATATTTTTAGATCTTTTAAAACCCTTAGATGGCTCCCTATCTTTTATTCTTTATTGGTGGATCTGTTCTCGAGTCTAGTGGTTGGAGGATTAGATTTCCTTCGAAGACATACATTCCTTGATGAGTTGAGACAAATAGAGAAATTCCATATTCCTTTGCAAGAGAATGTTCTTTAAGGTTTAAGATGACTGGTGGCTACATATCAAATTATGGAGTGGATTGATGACAAATTTTAATTCTGGTTAAAGGTCGGGTAGTTGAACTGAGTTAATGATTTTAATATCTTGAATGACCTAGTTGTTGGTCTTCTTCCCTAAAAATGATCCAAATCTTGTTGCAATCCTTCTCTTATAAAAGGATTTCCAAGATCATTTAGAAGGAGCTGGGGAAATTGGGAAAACAAAAAAGGCATTAAGTTGCATACTTGTTTCTAGTGAGGGATATAGTAGATGCATTTCTAGACTGTGTTAAGATAGAATAGGAAGTTGCATTTATTGAAGTGGTATATGTTTTGAAAGAGCTTAAAATAGGAACATGGCTCTTTATACTTAATACATATATTTTAGATTCAAGTCTCTCCTCTGTGCCTATTTTTTGAGTTTTGCATCTTTTGATTCACTGCATGGAATTTATCCATGTATATGCTATTAGTCCTTAGTTTTGATCTAAGCTCAAGTTAAATGATTCCCTAGATATGAGATAAATTAACTTAATTTTCATAAGGATTTTATAAGAAGTGTATGGTTTGGATTAGCTATCTTTATGGCTTTGAATCTTTCACAGTAGTTAGTTCATGTGTTTTGTATCTGTAGTAGACTCTATTGCCCAATGGATAGAGCACTGATCAGGAATTAGTATTTCTATAGTGATACATGTCTAGATGGGTTTGGCTATATTTTTCCCTTTTAAAACACCAAAACCATTTTTAATCCTTTCCTAAGTTTTGTGGTTGTTGGTTGTTTTTTATTTCTGGTAACAATAGGTTTTATGGGGACCTGAAACCCCTTACACCCTTTATAAAAATATAGACAGCACAAAAAGGAATAAACAAAGATAGGACTGAAACCCAGCCTGCTAAACCCAAAACAACATAGACAACCATAGAAGAAAGCCAAAAACTAGCTAGACTCTCTGGCAACCAAAAGCCAAAAGATGAAGCAGAAAAAAATAGGGGAACTACAAGAACTAGGCAAAATCTAGGAGAGCACCTTCTGCTTCCTTCTTAGCTTTGGAGACCTTTTTTATGCCAGCGTTAAAATTTGACAGTTCCAAAATCCTATCTTGGATTTTCTTTTTTCTTGGCTGAGTGCGTGCGCTTTCCCAGACTTGCATCTTCCATGTCATCTTTTTCATCATCAATATTGATAGTGGGGGAACCATAATCCATCTCAGACTTAATGGAATTAAAAATCTCCATAGTGGAACCCATGAAGATATTGTTATCCTTCATGTTATTTTTCAATGTGTTCTCTAGACTGTCAAATTTGTCATGTGGAGACTTCTGATTTTTCCCATCCTCCTTGTTTTGTTTACCATCAACCCCTGCTGACCTAGAATCTTGATTACCTTGGATGAGATCAACACGACTAGATAGAGCTCTAAAGTTGAGATGGAGACTCTTAATTTCCTTAAATACCCATTTCATTAGTCGAAATGAGTACAATGACATTGCCTTCTTTGTTTGAAGGACTCCAAATGGGGGCTCAATTTTTCCGTCCATGTCCTCCTAGAGAAGTTGGACATTCTAATCCTACATATCCACCAGTCTACAAAAATGAATGTTCTTAGAACAAGAAGGGATATGGTCCTTCTCAACAATGTCGCATAATTGACCAAAATAGGGACTTTTTGGCCACCCACATCCTCCTTAGCGACCTTGAGAACTTTACCTTTCTCCTTAACAATATGGGCTCCCATAGTTTTGACCTGATCTTCCCTAGAGGCACTCACTGAAATAGATAGAGATTCCTTACTCTCATCATCAGACTGGGAGTGGGGGAATTAGTATCTTCCATCATAACCATGGGCACTCTCAACATCTAATTACATGTCCATGCCCTTATTTTTTTCAAATTTCATCTTTTTAAGAGTCGGCTTTGTCATTTCTTCACCCACCCTAATCCTTTTTCCTGCTTTAATAGAGCCCGAGTCTCTCAGGAAAATAATAAGAGGACTGGAGGCCGCAACTTTCTTAACATGTTCTACAATTAGGAGAATCAATCCCCCATGCAGAATGGGCTTACTTTCCTTATGCCTGTGGTTAGTAATACTATGAAGGAGAGATTGCAATAGGTAGAAGGGGAAAGAAATTCTCACCTTATGTCAGAAATGACATAATAGCATGAAATGGTAAGAATGGGCCCTTTTGTATCTCCCATCCAAAGAAACGTACCTCATGATAGCCACAAGCACCTTAGCCCAGAATTCTTTGATGGAATTGACATCATAACACCCTCCAGAGTCTTTCACCAGACTATATGCTTTCACTTTATCCTTAGGGAAGTGATGAATAACCTTCTGGGATATCTTTTTGTCTCTACATAAAATTTTATGCCTTTGGTATTTAAACCTGTAACCTCAGCAATTTGGTCTTCACTAATCTTAACAGCCATACCACTGATCAACATAGTACCATCCTTTTAGCTTTCCACAAAAGTATTCATGGCAGCTTCTTTGGAGCCATAAAGGTGCTCCATGTAGTTATTGAGGCCCCTCTTGTTAATCTTATCCAAAAACTCTATTTGGGTCTTCCATTTTTTACAATTTTTGGCTCCTTTCTGTTTAACCCACCCCCCATGGTACCTTGGAAGTCACTAACAATGGCGGAAGCAAAGCATAGAAAATGCAGAAAAGCCAAATTAAAATTTTTTAAATAGCCAGTGAACGCGTGTTTGCACTTAACATTCTTGGGAAAGACAAGCCTTTTCGTAACCCTGTCGATAGTTATTAATGATATGCATAAATTCATGAGAGCTTTTTGAGATTTTCCAAATCTTCTCATTTTCTATGAGTCGAATCATATGCCAACTTGGTTTTCACCTCAACGGTCAAATCACTAAGTCCTTGCCAGGTCATGATACCCTCAGCCTTAACTGCAATGTTAGCCAACACATCCATAGTACAGTTTGCTTCTCTAAAGTTATGTGATATGATGACATTGGAAAAAGAGTTACTAATTAAATGAGCCTCATCAATAATCGCCTTGATTGACCATGATGTCTTGGTAATCCCTTTAATTTAATTTAATATGTTCATTGAATCACCTTCGATCCACACATTCAAGGGCATACTTTATTTAGTTAATTATAAATTTTGCAGAAGAGCCATCACTTCCGCCACGTGGTTGGTTTGGACCCCAATGAGGAATGCCACGGCTGCAAGACAATTATCCTTTTCATCGCAGATAAGACCACCACAACTAGCAAGGCCCAATTCCCCTTCGCGACTCTCTTCAAATTGGTTGTTGGTTGTTGTTCTTCATGGTAATTGAGAGTAAATGAATGAGTGGTTGACATTTAGTACTTAATTACCATTATCTACTATTTAAACTCAGAGTGAGTGTGAAGTGTTGTATTTTAAGCTAGATTAGGTACACCCACCTTGGTCTTGCAGAGCTAGAAGTGTAGAGGGTAGTCTTGTCCCTATAGTTGGTCTAGTTACCTTCAGATCTTACCATATTTGGAGCTAACCACTCTTAAAATCCATCTCAAGGTATATTAGTATCTTTTAAAGCATAAACATTTTAAAACACCAACAGGAATCACCTATGAAGGATGGGAAGGAGTGGATTTCAGTATCATATATAAGATAAGGAGTAGCATAGAAATGTTTATAATTAGATATCAATTTTATATTTATTAAAACATACTAATCCAATATACAACTCTAAATTAAAAGCAGTAGACAAAGCATTAGAACTATTTAATAGAACACCTCAAATATTTATAAATATTATTCATAAAAAAATTATCAGTTTAGAGTATCACAATGCATAATTTAATTTAATGTCCTGTAACCTAGATCGTACTCCATAATGATCTTGCTCAAAATCTTGGCTAACTAGGTTTCTTTGATCTCCCTTCTTCCTCCACACACCTCATCCATTCTTCCATGTTTTTATCTAATTTCCCTCTTTGGATAGTATTCCTAATTGATTTACTAAAAGTGGCTTCAAAACATTTAGAAAATTGGCATGATACATAGAAAACTAATTTGTTCCTAAGACTATACAAACTCTCAAGAAAATTTAGATAGCTAGGAAAACTCTAAAATGAAATCTTTTGAATAGGGCATGGATGTACGTGAAAGCATAACTGTAGGGAAATTTTTTTCCCACATATTCTAGTTGGAAAACTCTTATTTTATATTTATACACAAACATTATAATTATTATGTTTGTCCTCCCATGAACATTTTTGTTGTTTCACACCCACCCATTCCAACATGGCCGTCTTTGGCACGAGATGTGACAATCATATGAATAACATATAGACAATAGGAAATAAACAACAAATAGTGAAATTCTTGTGTTGGAAAAGAATGATGAATAAATAAAAACTAACCTTAAGTGAGTGGTCAGGGTGATTTAGTGGATTATCTAGGATATTTTACGAGGGATTAAATTTCTCTCATAAGTTAAGGGAAATTTGTAAAGAGAATTTTATAAAATAGAACAAAAATGATCAAGCTAAACCCTTGGAAGTAAGAGAAAGTCTTTGATGAGGATAAAAATGATTTCATGAGATTTCTTCAAACTCCAAGAGAAATGATATTAGAACAATTAAATTTTTCTATTTTATTGTTGTCTTTGTATAGACATATAGGTGGTTATTATTTGCCTATGTCTATTTTCGTAGACAATAATATGTAAAGGGTGTCAAGGTAACTCCAAATTTTGTTTTACTTATAATAAAAAACATTAAGAGTATAGCACACATAGTTTATTGAAGTAAACTACTTTCTTTGAATTTGATTTAACTGAGTAGAGTTCAAAAGTTAATACATAACACTATAAAAGAAGTTTAGCTAGAAAAATTTAAAATTAAATTGTAAAAAAATGAATGTCAAATATCAATACATTAGACCATACTTCTTTTCAGAGCACAATAATTAAACTATTGTTTGTTTTAATATTTTACTAAGCTTACAAATTTTTGATCATATAATCTATATACTATTACCCTATCTTAAACAAAATATACTTATATATAATTATTATATTATTCAAATTAATGAATTATTTAGTTTCAAAATATATTTTCTATTTTAAATTTTATTTATACTAAAAAATATTTTAACAATAAATAATAAATTATTAAAATTATATATATAAATGTGGCTATACCTTTCCATTTGTTAATGTGTTTGATGTTTCCCGCTCTCCTTTGATGGGAAGCTTGGTTCTATGACCTGGAACACTTTGAAACTTGGAGCTTAGTTGATAAATAATGGGCTCTTTTTGGATCTTTCATATGGGATCTCAAGCTCGTTTTAAGCTGGATTCTTAGGATGGTCATCCTTCTATCCTATCTCCTCATCCCCACCTTTAAGCCCTTTGTGATACTTTTATGGCGGCTGATTTAGACACTATTGACCATTATAAGATTACACATAATTGTAGGTTGGTAGTTTTTTTTACTTGAAATGTCCTTTTGAATATCTTCCAGGAACTTCTAAGGATGATAGGCATGAGTTGGCTCAGATTCTGGAGTCTTTGGAGTGCACTACCTTAGCTACGAATGAAGATCTATCTTGGGCTAGCAGTGATTTGTCTAGAAAGTTTTATGTTTCTGCAGGTTATGTTGAGCTTGCGCGGTATACTTTTAAGGATGTTCAAGGTCCTTGGTGGAAACATGTTTGATATAAGTTCTTATGTTCCAAGTGCATTTTTTCAAGTAGTTGGTGGTCCATAATCGGTGCCTTAATTGGGATAATCTATGTAAGCATGGATTTTAGGGCCCCTCGATGTGTGTGTGTGTTGTCTCATAACAAGGAAGAAACTATTTCTCATTTCTTCTTCTAGTGCTCCTTCACTAAATATATTTGACACTTTTGGTGGGATGTAGTGAATCAAGCTTGTTGGTATGTTTCTTTATTGGCTAAGTTCTTTATTTGATGAGGCTCCTATCAAGAATTATTTTCATCATGTTGCTTGGAATCTTGGCCCTTCTTTTATTATATAGAGATGTGTTGTTTGGGGATCACCACCTGTGGTGGAAAATTCTCCATTCTTTGAGAAAACCTATTTTGGCTAAATGTGATTTGTTGGAGGATGTGGATTCTGGTGATGTTATTTTCTATAACTATCTCCCTATTCCTCCTCCATAATTCTCATTCATGAGCAATAGATGTAGACACCCTCTTTAGAAAATGAATAGGGTGGAGATATGGAGTCCTCCTTTGTAGGGCATTCTAAAAATCAACAAGGATGATATTCTCGAGGAAACCCAGGTCTTGTAGGTATTGGTGGAGTTGGTAGAGATAGCTGGGGGATTGTTTAATTTATATTTTCTATTTATAAAAGTCACCATACTAAAAATTTGACGGAGGCTATTTCTATTTGGTATGTTATGGAGTGTGCTCGTGCTCTTGGATTGAGTAGGCTCATTTGTGAATCTAATTCGAAAGTGGTGGTGCATTTGTTGACTCAGCAATATTCTAAGGATTTTTGTTGGTAGTTAGCTTTAGTTGTTAACCAGACTCTTAATTGATGTTCTTCATTGGATTTTCTTACTATCACTCATATCACCAGGGAGTGGACTAGTATAGCCGATTGTCTGGACAAATGGGCTTCTGATCACATGCAAAGTTGAAATATTATGGATAAGGGTCAATTACCTCTGGGGTTGTCTAAACAATTTGACCATTTAGTTGATCTTGATAGGGCTATTTGATTCCCTTGCATTGTATTTCTTCTTGTTTGAATAAATGTTAACCCCCCTTTTATTTTGTAAATGTGGCTATATATATGCCATTCTTTTATTATATGGAATATCTAGTTGGGGAGGAATTATCATACCTTTCAAGATGTTCTGTTGGGGGCTCACCACTTGTGGTGGAAAATTCTCCATTTTTTAGATAAACTATTTTAGCTAAATATGATTTGTTCAAGGATGTGGATCATGGTGATGTTATTTTCCATAATTGGCTCCCTATTCCTCCTCCACAATGCCCATTCATGAGGAATAGATGTAGACACCCACTTTAGAAAATAAATAGGGTGGGGAGATGGAGCCCTCCTTTGCTGGGCATTCTAAAAAATCAACACAGACGGGTCTTCTCGAGGAATCCTACCTCCTGTGGGTATTGGTGGAGTTGGTAGAGATAGCTTGGGGATTGTTTAGTTTACACTTTCTATTTATAAAGGTCATCATGCTAACAATTTGATGGAGGCTAAGTCTATTTTGTATGTTGTGGAGTATGCTCGTGCTCTTGGATTGAGCAGGCTCAATTGTGAATCTGATTCGCAAGTGGTGGTACACCTATTGACTCGACAATATTCTAAGGATATTTATTGGTAGATAGCTTTATTTGTTAACCAGAACCTTAATAGATGTTATTAACTAGATTATGTTACTTTCAGTCATATCCCTAGGGAGTGGACTGGTGTAGCAGATTGTCTGGCCAAATGGGCTTCTGATCACATGCAAAATTGAAATATTATGGATAAGGGTTAGTTACCTCTAGATTTGTCTCAACAATTTGACCACTTAGTGGATCTAAATAGGGATATTTGATGCCCTTGCGTTGTATTTCTTCTTGTTTGAATAAATTTTAACCCCTCTTTTATTTTATAAATGTGGCTATATATATACACACATATTTACACATATTTATGCGTGCATCCATACATACATATATTTTACCAATACTTCTTACATTACAGATGATGGCAATAAAAATTATGTAGTCAAAACTAGAAAAATATTGACTTAAAATCAATCATGAGTGAGAATTTCATTCTTTAACTAACATGGCCACCACTTTGATATAACCTCTTCTCTATCAATCCCACTTGGAATCTAGGATGAAGTTTATAAAAGTGTCTTCCCAAAATAAATGGTTATGGAGCAATATAATATTTATTTATTTAAATATTTAAAAAATAAAACTAAATTCAATACACCAATATAGAAAAATTTTAAGTTTAAATAAAATATGCATAATATAATTAAACATTAAATTTAGTACTATTACACTAACATTAGTTTGTTTTTACCAATATTCCTTGTAGATTTTTATTAGATTTTTGGGATCAAACTTAAGAGTTTGATACAATTTAAAATTCTTGAAAAATAGTGATTAAAAGATCACAATGATTTGTGAAATTTCACATTCTAACTAATGTGACCCATGAATTTAACACAACCTCTTCCTAGAGTTTCATGATTTTAATTACCATGACCTAACACTTCTACAAAAACTCTTCCCTCATAAAGGTGGTGAAGTTTGAAAAGGTGTCTTCCTTAAACACGCGGTTACATAAATATCAATTTGACCAATGAAAATTTCACACTTTTAACTAGCATGACCTAACTTGAGATCCACAAAAATGGTGATTAAAAGTCATTATGGTTTGTAAAAAAGTTTAGAAATAGTAATATTTATACATTTAAATATTATAAATATTTGAAAATACTTTAAATAAGCTATAATATCATAAATTTAAATATAATATATAATACAATTAAATATTAAATTTAGTACTATTACACTAACATGACATTTTTTTAACAAATATTCATTGTAGATTGTTAGTAAATGTTTGGGATCAAACTTAAGAGTTTGATACAATTTAAAATTGGTACTAAACATCTTTCAGATCTTGATAAATAGTGACTAAAAAAATCACTACAATTTGTGAAATTTCACATTTTAACTAATGTGACCTGTACTTTAATATAACCTCTTCCTAGAAATTTCTTGATTTTAATAAAGGTGTCTTCCCAACAGGCAAGGTGGTTATCTAACTTGACCTGCCACTTTTACATAACCACTCCTCTATAAAGCCCACTTGGTGTCTTGGATGCATTTTAAAGAAATCACTTCCTAAAACATGTGGCGGTGCAAAAATCCATATGAACAAACATGATCTGTCACTTCAACATAACATCTTTCCAATAAAGCTCACTTGAAATTTCAAATAGAGTTTCAAAGAGTGCCTTCCCTAAACACATGGTTGTGCAACAATAGTAATATTTATACATTTACATATTTAAAAACAATCTATATAAAATACCATATCAAAATTTAAATTAATTATAATGTGTATAATAGAGCCAGCTGTTAACATGACTTTTTCTTTACCAATATTTTTTGTATTAAGGATGTTTGTGGTCGAACTTAAGAGTTTGAAAATGTAGAGTCAGATCTATAAAAATACTAATTAAAAATGATATGATTTGCACAAATTTCACCATTTTAACTAAATTTAACTAACATGACCTGTCACTAGTAGTCCCAAATAATCCTAATTAAAAATTGCCTTCTCAAATCAGATTGTGATGGGAGACTAAATGCTCAAATAATAGATGAAGATAGGTGCTTAGCCATTTGATGTTACAATACGAACACTCTATAGGTTGTCCAAAGCAAAATTATGAATCCAAAGTCAAATTTTGATTGAAAGTAATGTAGAGCTCCAAAAAAAACATTTTAGTTAGCTCAGCTAAGGCCTATATTGTCCTTTTTAGATTGCCCTAGGTGATATCATAGGCATAAATAAAATATTTGAAGGTTTTCAAATATTGTGAATTTAAGTAATTGAATATTATCATCATATTGTGAAGTGAGTTCTCATTGCAGATATTTGGAAGCTTTCCTACTCAAAGTAGCTCATTTCATATTATCTTCCTCATATACAAATAATCTTATTAGAATGGATAGCTTCCACAAAAGAACCTTAGAATCCAAAGCTCATTCCTAATATTAAGATGATGAGATTCAACTACAATAGCATTATTAGTGAAGAGAGGGAAGGGAACATTAGTAAACAACCTTATACCAACTGGCTCACTCTTGGTATTGAGCCATGGGGAGAGGATAACTCAGACCCAAGAAAAGATAAGAAAGGTGCATCTGGAGAAGTGGCCAATTCAAGATTTTAGAGAACTCTATAGAGAATAAAGGTGAATCTGGAGAAGCTGACAATTCAAGTCTCATTGATGGTAATGAGAGGATGAGAAACAAATGGGATAGCAATATCAATGAAGAGAAACAAGAGGATTTTAGTAAGCAGCCTCATACCAAGTGGCTCACACTCGGTAATGGGCTATGGAGAGAGGATGGCTCAGCCTCAAGCAAAGAGACACATGGCAAGGGTAAAGTAGTGGTTGAAGAGAAGATGTGTGATTTTGGATTAATTGGACTTCATAGAAATTGGCTTATGATTAATATTATCTTAGGCATAGACAATGGATCAAGCATGGAGAAAGGTGAGACCTCTTCAAGTTGCTCTTGTAGAGAGGATGGCTCCAACAAAGAAGTAAAAGTCAGGGAAGAATCAGTTTCCTTAGGTAATATTCCAGAGGACATTTTGAACATAGTATTTTCCAAACTTCCTCTTCCTGCTTTGTTCCAAATTCAAATCATTTCTACTCCATGGAAAAGAATTATTTCTAGCTTTTACTTTCACAATCTTTGGGAGCAGAACAATATGCAAATGTGGCTGGTGATGGATCGTTTTGGTAGTGAAAGCGAGTCTTCCAATGGGCTTGTTCTCTTTGATGTTAGTAGAGGGCTACAATGAAAGAAGATGTTCAATGATGAGTGGAACTGTAGTAACTCAAGATGGTTTCTCAGTGCTGAAGATGGGGGCCTTTTAGTTTATAGTTGTAGTGTATGTGCAAGATCATGAGGGGCCAAACTATGCCCTTAAGTGGCAATGAAAAATCAGAAAATTAGGGTTAGTAAAATTGATGTGAAAAATTGAACTAGCTATCAACCTAATATCAAAAAGTTGTAAGAATAGAATCTGTAGGAAATTGAATGTAGTTTCTAAAATACTAGGCCTTTTCTGAAAAAAAATTAATATGATTGGTGAAAAGTATAGATTTCAATGCAGCAGTACAAAAATTTCAGGAAAAAAATAAGAAGTAGGTGTATGTCTAACCACCTTAATCATAATCAAATGATAATATTTTTTTATAAGATTTTTTATATAAGTAGTACACTCCTACTCGAATGTGATGCATATTTTTGTGTAATTATATTCCAAAAAAAAATTAATTATGAATTATCTGCTACAACATTTTTAGAATAAAAAAACTCTCGTGTCTGACCACCTTAACTCATTGAAAACTTTACCAAATTCAAAAAAATAAAAAAATTTCTTATAGTAGGTGAAGCATAGAATGTGACGCATTTTTTGGATTTCAAAAATGTTATACAGTCTAAAAGTTATAGCCATTTTTCAATCAGTATATAAATCAGCATTTTAAAGGTAACTCAATTGGAAAATAACTAATAATTACTTACCGAATTCAAAATTTGACAGCAATTATATCGATAGAAAGCTGATAATCTCCTTAAGATACCCTTTTTGTTTCATCAAATTTGGGACAAAAAAAAGTTGTCATCTACATGGTCGAAGTCTGGAACTCAGAGAAACAGGGGAAAGCATGTTTTTGAGACATTTGAAGAGTTGACCAAGTAGGTATGGTGCACAAAGCAATACCGAGCCCAATCGGGTACCCAATATTTTTGGGTACCTAATTTTTTCAGGTACCCAAAAAACCCAGCAGAATTTTGAATTTTGAATTTTCCCTCCCCTTTCTCCCTCTTACCCTCCCATTTCTCCATACTAGATATTAGATTATATATTATATATATTAGATTATATATTATATAATATCTATTATATATTAAATTATATATTAGATTATATATTATATATATTAAATATTATTTAATATCTATTATATATTAAATATTATATAATATATATTAATATTAAATTACATTGTATATCATATATTATTTTATATGTATTATATATTATATATAAAATATTGTTGTATATATAATAAAATCAAGTATAGTATATATAATATATATTATATAGGACATATTAATATATACGTTAATTACACCAGTATAAGGCATCGAAAAAGTTTCCAAAGGGGTCAAAGGGTTTCTAGGGGTCCTAACACTTGAGAAAGTGTACTAGAACCCCTTAGATCCCTCTGTAACCCTCGGAAACACATTAGAACATTTAAGTGTGTCCCAAAGGATCGTACGACACCTTGGGACACACTTTAGTGTTCTAATGTGTCAAAAGGGGTCATGGGGACTTCCTAGGGGTCCTTACGCATAAGAAGGTTTATTAGGGCCCCTTAGGTCCCTCTGTGACCCGCGAGGACACGATTGAGTGTTCCAATGTGTTATCAGGGGTCACAGACAGACATAAGGGGCCCTAGTACACATTATCACGTATTAGGACCCCCAGGAAGACCCCATGACCCCTTTTGACACATTTGGATGCTCAAGTGTGTCCCAAGGGGTCATAGGATCCCTTAGGACACATTTGAACATTCAAATGGGTCAAAAGGGGTCATGGGGTCTTCTTGAGGGTCCTAGTACGCCTTATCACGCATTAGGACCCCTAAGAAGACCCCATGACCCCTTTTGACCCATTTGAATGGTCAAGTGTGTCCTCAAGGGTCGTAAGACCGCTTAGGAAACATTTGAACATTCAAATGGGTCAAAAGGGGTCATGGGGTCTTTCTAGGGGTCCTAGTATGCCTTATCATGCATTAGGAACCCTAGGAAGACCCCATGACCCCTT
>MU225602.1:50049-60368 GCA_018584345.1 Thuja plicata | reverse complement strand
GTAGGGGAGGGTTATTATCTTCATTGTTGTCAGCCATGCCTGATTAAATAATATACAAATATAAATTTCAAATTGATTTCATATATTATTAAAAAAATCAATACAAAACCCCATTTTTACCAAAAAACCTACATTTAACATGAAAATGAAAAAAATTAATCTAGGCATAGCAAGAATTTACTTACTGGATAAACTGTGGAGTCAAATTTGTTGTTGGAGCAATCAGGTACCCGAAAAAATCATGTATATGATATTTCTAGCCATTTTCCAAACCTAAAGCGATGAGAGAAATGAGGAAAGTAGCTCGTGGGTTTTTTATTTATGCCATAGGTTTCGAGTACCTAAAAAAAGCGGGTACCCAATTTTTTCAGGTACCCGATATTTTTAGGTACCCAAAAATATCATGTACCCGATATTTTTAGGTACCCAAAAATATCATGTACCCAATTAGGCTTGTGCTTTGGTGTCAGGTTTGCCCAGGTTTACTGACACCCAAGCCTACTAAAAAGTCAACAAACGTTTTCATGCGCTTTTGGACAAGTGAAAAGTGGATTTTTTCACATCGCCACTTTTTGGCCCCCCGTGATCTTGCACATACCCTGTAGCAAAAAAAAACCATTAGAGTGGTCAACCCCACTGACTATGCAATACCACTATCTTGAACATGCAAGACTGACCACAAATTATCATCACAATACAAATGTGCACATCAAATTTGATTCAGAGGGAAAGACCTATCAGGTAATTGTTTATCATGATAGTGTCCAAGAAAATAAATTAGTTATTTTGATTTATAGATCTACAGAACAGAGATGGGAAATTAAAGACGCTCACTTTCGGCAAAGACTGGCTGGAGTGTTTACAAGCATTTTAAGAGAGAACCAAAACATTTACTAGTTTTCTGCAGATGGGGACTATGTGTGTACTTATGATCTGAATGGGGATGGCTATATCAAGTGTCATTCTATTCCAGCAATGGAGATGCAAGTTGAAATGTAGGAGACCACCTTGGGAATTTTTATGTGCAAGGGCAGAGTAATTAGGGTTTGCAGAGGTGAGTACAAATGGGAAATGTTTTTGGGGCTCACACCAGATATAGAGGCTTTCATTTTTTACGAGTTTGATGAGCTTGGCAGGCAGTGGAGAGTATATAACGATAAAGGAATTGAAGTGCCCAGAAATTTTTGTACTAAGATGACACTTGGTAGCGTACCTTTGGCTACTGATGTGACTTGTGTTGGGGGAGATTATATTTGGCTGATTCAGCGAGTCTAGGGTTTTGTGCACAATATATTTTCTATTGATATTGATACTGCAGAGATGAAAATGTGGCTAGGAGTATGTAAGTATTATGGAAGATACTATTTTTCCACGAGACTGAGCTTTCACCCATACTCTTAGATTTTTGAGATCTTGTCTTCACTCTTAGCTTTTAGGGTTCCTTATTGCATTTCCATCATCCTGTGTCGTATTTGACTATAATGGTTTTCTATGCCAGCATAGTAATTTCTTCCACTTCCTATCAGAAATACTGTCATTTGGAGGAATTAAAAATAAGATTTGTATGAAGTAGTTAATTATAGTTGTGTATGTATGTGTGTTTTTCTAAACCATTGAAGACTTCTGCTTATGAAGGCAACTTGTAATGGATTATTCATCCTTATTTATGATCAACTAATCGATCAAGTAAGTATAATATTTTGAATCAATAAAAGATTTATTGATATCGATTGTTGCAACAATCCATGTCTGTTGCTCCACTAATAAAAGATCTATCTGAGATCTTTTGCTCTAGGGATTGCAATTTTATTGTGTTTTTCCATATTTTAATTTAATGGTTTTCTTTCTCGGTATCGTAATTTTTTTCTCTTTGCAAATTGTGGTTTTCATGGTGCTAACTATAATTCTGCATGAGCATACATAAGTGTCTTTTTTATTTTTAGTTACTCTTTGAATCATTAATGAATCTCTGGTTTATGATGGGCTAATTTTGTAATTAAATTGATTATATTCTATTAGCTTGCAGGATAGAGGATATATTTCTTTATTTTGTATATTTGTATTATGCTCTTAATTTTTATGAACATAAACTTATAATCTTAAAAGTAAAATGATTATGATTCTTAAAATAAAAGAATTAGTTTCTCCTACCAATCGATTCCAAAATTCCCAATGCAGAGGGAGCAACAAATATGCCAATCCAAAATTCCAAATTGGAACTTAAGTCCAGAGAAACCTAAATTAGGTGAATATCTCTGACTCAATACAACTAGGGTTAGTCATTTTTTATATTTACACAACTTTAACAGATGAATTCTTTTTCTTCCACTTTATTGTTATAGGTAGAGGAGAAACAAATAAAGATTTAGTAGAATCTTCTAGAGCTATGCAAAAAAGAGCCCTCAGCATTTCAGGTGAACTTATTTCAAATCCAATCCTTTTAAGATGAACAATAAATTAGACACTAATGGTCTAAGCATTACTGTAGTGAGTATTTTATTTAACTTGAGAATGTTGCTTCCCCAAACAGATACAACCCCACCAGGATTAGCAATAATAGAAGAGTATGACATAATTGAGAAACCAGATGAATATATCGTTCAAATTTGGATAGCATTTTAGGTAATGATTTGTGTAATGTGAGATATGGTAAAATATAATTCACAATCTATTTTCACTCAAAATTTTTGTTAGAAGATGGCTGTTGGAGCCGCAACAATTGAGATAAATGAGACACCAGCCATTGAACAACCAAGAAAAATAGATGAACAAGGTGCAGGTTCAAAGTTTAATAAGCTGGCTATATTTTATTTATTTTTCTTTTTACGAGTTTGCAATCCTCATCGCTAATAATTTTATTTCTACAAATATGTGTACTATATTTTAATTTATTTCTACATAATCATTTCCCACTGTGACTATAAAATGCCTCTCCATTTAAAAAATGACACTAAAAGTAACTACTAGACTAATAAATTTCTAAGAGCAGTTTGATGTTTGTTGCAGGTTATTTAGAACAATTTGCCCTTACTATTATATTACATGGGGAGAGCGCATATCACTATCTCACGCTTGTGCTAGTACTGGATCCCAAATGTAACAACTTCAATGGTACTATTGGATTGAAATCAAATACATCAAAACATCTGATGAATCCTCAAACTCTTCATTGTCTTGTCACTTGTATAAAATCACAATCTATTTCCTGCCTCTAAAGGATATGTGACTCTAGAATCTTTTAATTAAAATCCTTTCCTTAAGAGGTATTTTGTAAAGAATATAGAATCACTCTATATTCTGGAAATTACTCACACACAAAATGCTCTGTATTCAGCAATTAATTAAAATCCCCAAAATAGGGTAGAGCATAAACATGAACATAATTGGAGATATGCAAGCTTCCTTCTGGCTTCTATTAATCTGGAAATTACTTCTACAATAAAGTAAACTTACAACTATCTGGGGCTGCATACAAAATACTTTGAGCTTCTCAAAGCTCTTACAAAATGTCTAGAGCAATCACTGCTCAACAAGACAATAAAATTATAACTGTTGTTGTAAAACCAAGTCTCTGATAAAACAGAGCACTTACAAAAATAAACTAATTTACTGCTGCTGCAAATTAACTTCTTACAAGTCTGTTGAAAGAATAAAGATATTCTTTTCTTTATAATGAAATTTTTGTCCAAATAAAATATCAGAAGTCTAAAGAAGAAATCAGTTTTCTCCAAAATCTGATTTGAACTCATCTCAAAAAAAGTCCACACAAAATCTGATATTCTTTGAGCAATTAAAATAGAGGAGATCTTCAACTTCTGGAAAGTCAAAGAAAGAGGCTCAAGCAATCAGATTTTATTATAAAAATCCAACACTCCCCCATTGTCTTGAGCCAACAAAACACAATCAGGCTTGATCCAAATGAACTATGCCCAGATTTCTCCTTAGGTGCTCAAAACTTGCAATGCCCAATGGCTTGGTGAAAATGTCTGCTAGCTATTGCTCCGACCTGCAAAACACCATTTTTATTTCACCATTCTCAACTAATTCTCTAATAAAATGATACCTAATTTCAATGTGCTTGCTTCTTCCATGAAACACTAGATTCTTCAACAAAGCTATAGAGGAAATATTGTCACAAAATATTGTGGTTCCATCCTCTTATTCTTCCTTCAATTCTACCAAGATCCTTCTCAGCCAAATAGCTTGACATGCTACCGCATTTGCTGCTATATATTTAGCCTCTACTGTAGATTGAGAAACTATGGGTTGCTTCTTAGAAGCCCATGAGATTACACCTGAACCCATGTGAAAGACATATCTGGAAGTGCTCTTCCGATCATCCAAACTCCCTGCCCAATCACTGTTTGTGTAACCAATCAATCCAGAATCATTTGTTGTAGTATACAAAATACCATATCCCTTGGTGCCATTCACATACCTTAGGATTCTCTTTCCCACTTGCCAATGGGAGTCCTTTGGAGTTTCCATAAATTTGGAAATTAAACTTACTACATGCATAATGTCTGGTCTAGTTGCTGTCAAATACATTAAACTTCCAACCAAGCTTTTAAACAAAGTCGGATTCACATTGCTGCTGCAACCATTCTTGCTTAGCTTTAGACCTACCATAGTTGGTGTTGGGGCAGCCTTGCTACTATGCATTTTAAATCTCTCCAAGATTTGATTTGCATATATTTCTTGAGAGATAAAAATTCCATCATGCATTTGTTTTACTTCTATGCTTAGAAAATATCTCAAGAGACCTAAGTCTGACATTTCAAACTCTCTTTTCATGGCCTCTTTAAAATCAGCAATGAGGAAATCATTATACCTAGTGAAGATTAAATCATCAACATACAAGACAACAATTAAAATATTACCATTTTCTGCCTTGATGTAGAGAGTGGGCTCACCATTGCTTTTGCAAAATCCATTGCTCATCAAATATTAGTCAATCTTGCTATACCATGCCCTTGGAGCTTGCTTAAGCCCATAAAGAGCCTTTTTCAGCCTATACACTTTACCTTCATGACCTAGAACTTCATAACCAGGTGGCTACTCCACATAAACCTCTTCTTTCAATACTCCATTCAAGAAGGTGGATTTCACATCCATTTGATATACCTTCCATTTGTGTTGGGCTGCAATTGCTATGACAGCACGCACGGTTTCCATTCTAGCAACAGGGGCATAGGTTTCATCATAGTCTCTACCAAACTATTGTTTATACCCCTTTACCACCAATCGAGCCTTATGCCTATCTATTTTTCCTTCAACATTGCTCTTGGTCTTGTAGACCCACTTAACTCCAATAACTTTCTTGTTAGGAGGTAAAATAGTGAGCTCCCAAGTTTCATTTCTTTGAATTGCATCTATTTCCCCATCGATGGCCTTACACCATTTTTCTTCTTTTTCAGCATCCTCAAAATAAATTGGATCACTATGAGAAAATAATGCAAAATTTATGTTTTCATTAAATTAATTTTCATACCTTTCATCTTGGTAAATCTCCCTTAGACTCTTGATCTTTCGTGGCACCAGGGAGGTGAGAGTGGGATCAATACTCTTTGTATTGCTGCTACTGGTCTCTGCTGGGCCAATTTGCTACCTTCTGGAGCCTTCTATATCTGATGTTATATCATCTTGTTGTTCATTAACATCATCATCTTCAGCAATAATAGGCACTTTACTTGAAGTGCTTGATGATGTGTCCACTGAGCCATCCCATGACTCATTCTCAATGAAATCCACGTCTCTTGAAATGATGATCTTTTTGGTGACCAGGTTATACAATCTGTATGCCTTTGAATCAAGATTGTATCCTACAAAGATACAATTCACACCCTTTTCATCCAACTTTTTCCTTTGCTCCTTTGGCATGTGTGCATATGCTACACACCCAAACACTCTCAAGTGTTCAACCGTCCATCTATGCTTTGCCCATGCTTCCAATGGAATCTTGTCACGGACTGCCATCATAGGAATTCTATTTATTAAATAGATAGATGTTGCTACAGACTCTCCCCAATATTCAATTTAGAGTCCTTTTGCTTTCATCATACTTCTTGCCATCTCAACGATGGTCCTATTCTTTCTTTCAGCCACTCCAATTTTCTGCAGAGTATAACTAGCTGTTAGCTCCTTCTTTATGCCATTCTGATTGCAAAATTTCACAAAAATATTGGAGGTATATTCCCCCCCTCCATCTGACCTTAAGACTTTCAAATTGTGTCCACTTTCTTTTTCAGCTGGGCTTTAAATTCTAAAAACTTATCAAAAGCTTTAGATTTATTTTGCATAAAATAAACCCATGTTCTACGGCTGAAATCATCTATGAAGGTCATAAAATAAGTACTCCCTCCAATGGAAGTGATTTGCACAGGGCCAACTAAATCAGTATGCACCTACTCTAATGGTGCTCTTTCCCTTCTAGAGTTTCCAGAACTAAAGGGCAGCCTATGTTGCTTACCCAAAATGCAAGCCTCACACTTGCTACTGAACTCTTTAATACATGGAAAATCATCTACCATTCTTTTCTTGGATAATAAACTTAAACCAGAAAATCCAAGATGTCCATACCTTAAATGCCATAGCTTGGAGGGGTCTTCAATCACACTTTTGAATGCTGATTATTGTACTATTGTACATGCTTTCTTGGGAGATGCAGCTGCTGAAATTGAAGAGAAACACATTTCTATCTTTAATGGAAACATTCGATTCTTTGTCATTTGGACTGCTGCAATTATTTTCTTACTCCCATCCTTATCATAAATGACACATTGGCCATTCTCCAACAACACTTTATATCCATTTTGAATGAGCTTTCAAACACTCATCAAATTGTGCTTTATCCTTGGGGAAAATTAAACATTCTGAATTTCTTGTTTCTCACCTTGCTTGGTGCGGATCATAATAGATCCTTTTCCCACAACTGGAACAATTCCATTGGTCCCCATTCTAATTTCTAATTTTATTGATTTATCAATGAAAGAAAAAATACTTTCATTACCACTCATGTGGTTGCTGCAACCGTTGTCCAAATACCAGACTTCAGGGCTGCCTTCTTCACCAATATTGCACATGATGAAGGTTGTAGGATTATTTTCATTACCCACTTTCACATCAGCAACATTTGCACTTTTCTTTGACTGATCACCTTGCTTATTCCAGCATTCACTTGCATAATGCCCAAATTTATGGCAATAATAGCACTCAACATTTCTCTTGTTCGAGTTACTATTCTTCTTGCCTCCTTTAGAATTATTCTGAGAGTTGCTAGCTCCCTCATTTGTGGCTGCTCATTCTGAGCTTTCTTCACCAGCATTTTGTTGTCCGGAGTTGCCACGACCTCTTCCTCTTGGGCCTCTTCCAGAGTTGTTTCTTCCTCTCCCCTGCCTCTTGCATTGGATTGAGCTCTGAAAGCTTGCTCTTGAGAAGAATTTTTTGATCGATTAATTCAATGCTCATGGGTTTGGAAAGAACCCATCAACTCATCAACAGTCAATGTTGAGAGATCCTTTGCCTCTTCAATGGCAATAACTAGAGTATCAAATTTTGAGGGAAGACTTCTCAAAATTTTCTCTACTATTCTTTTCTCCTCCATGGTTTCTCCATTGGTTCTCAACTGGTTTATCAAACTAGAGAGTCTTGAGCTAAAATCTGAAATGGACTCATTGTCCTTCATGAGAAAATTCTCAAATTCCCTTCGAAGCATTTGGAGCTTCACCACACAAACTTTTTCAGTCCCTTTAAAACTTGTGTGAAGGATATCCCAAGCTTCTTTGGAATAATCAGCTGCTGCTATTCTGGGAAAGATTGTCTCAGTCAAGGTAGTTTCAATCAAGCTCAAAGCTTTTGCATCTTTCCTTCTTGACTCCTTCAACTGAGTCTTTTTATTATTTGTGAGGGTAGAAAATAGAGTTGGGTCTATTATATCCACAAAGCCATTGACCACAAGCTCCCACAAATCATTTGCAACCATTACGGTCTTCATCTTCTTTTCCCAAACATCATAATTTTTTCCATTGAAGGATGGTGGCTACTGCCAGCTCTTTCCTACATCTCCAGCCATGTCTCCTGTGCAAGATAAACAAATACCCAGAAAACAAAAATGCCCAAACTCACAAGGATTGAAGGCCAATCAATTCTGATACCATGTAAAGAATATAGAATCACTCTATATTCTGGAAATTACTCACACACAGAATGCTCTATATTTAGCAATTAATTAAAATCCCCAAAACAGGGCAGAGCATAAACATGAACAAAATTGGAGATATGCAAGCTTCCTTATTGCTTCTATTAATTTGGAAATTACTTCTACAATAAAGTAAACTTACAGCTATCTGGGGCTGCATAAAAAAATACTTTGAGCTTCTCAAAGCTCTTGCAAAATGTCTGGAGAAATCACTACTCAATAAAACAATAAAATTACAACTATTGTTGTAAAACCAAGTCTCTGATAAAACAAAGCACTTACAAAAATAAACTAATTTGCTGCTGCTGCAAATTAACTTCTTACAAGTCTGTTGAAAGAATAAATATATTCTTTTCTTTATAACGAAATTGTTGTCCAAAGAAAATATCAGAAGTCTAAAGAATAAATCAGATTTCTCCAAAATCTGATTTGAACTCATCTCAAAAAAAGTCCACACAAAATCTTATATTCTTTGAGCAATTAAAACAGAGGAGATTTTCAACTTCTGGAAAGTCAAAGAAAGAGGCTCAAGCAATCAAATTTTATTATAAAAATCCAACATATTTCTGTTCAACAAGTCAATGTGCCTTTCATGTTTTTGCAACTCTCATGAACATTAATAGAAGCTTCAGTTAAATGACCTCATAAATTTAATGAGTTCCTTATGATTCCACATTTTCATGAATTTATGATAGATATTTTTAACCAAGTACCAATGAGGAAAACATGAGACTCCAAACTAAAGCAGATGACTATTGATTTTCTCCAGTGGGTTCGATGAATATCAACATTTTGTTAATAAACCTTTGGATCCAATTACTCATGCATTCCTTTACTTAATTAGATGATTTTATTGAGGCATGACACCACCCTTCAAAATGCTATCCAATCGGGTATGTAATATCAAATTATTTATATCAACATCCAAAATCACAGTGTCTTTGTTTCTACAGCAAATGATGGCTTAGATGGAGGTTGGTGATGAAGAATGTGGAGCTCATTTTCATAATCCAGCCGCTTTCACCTTGAGGTTTCTAAACGTCATTAATAAACCTACTTTGTACATATTTTATAGTCATTACATCCCTAACAGCTGCGTATGAAAACTAGTGGCCAGCGATATATGAATGAGATCACATTTTGGAGCAAACATTCTATCAAACGGTTAGTGTGCTCGCCTTTGACATTCCCTTGTCGAGCATTTTGTCAAATAATTTACATGCACATAATGAGAATTTTCATTACAGAAAGAGAATAATTTATTTCAAATGAGCACAATTTAATTATTCTCTTTCTGTAACTATACTATAAACTAGCTTATATATACCTATATATATATAATATGTCAAGAGTAATCTTTTTCAGGCGTCTATTTTTTGTCTAGATTAGGGTTGTTTAAAATAGGCGCCTCCAGAAGGATTACTCTTAGCATATTATATGACTAGGATTAGGATTAGAGTTAGAGTTAGGGTAAGGGTTAGAGTTAGGGTTAGCGTGCTTTTTATGGTTAGGATGTAAAATTAGGGATTAGGGTTAGGGTTAGAGTTAGGGTTACAATTAGGGTTAGGGTTAGAGTTAGAATTAGGGGTAGGGTGATTTTACAGTAGGAATATATGGTTAGGGGTTTGGGTTTGGATTAGATTTAGGGTTTGGGTTAGGATTAGGGTTACGGTAATTTGTAGAGTTAGGATATATGATTATGGGTTAGGGTTAGAGTTAGGGTTAGGGTTAGGGTTAGTAGTATAATGTTAATAGGTAAGATTAGAGTTAGGGTTAGGGTTAGTAGTATTATGTCAACATGTATGATTAGAGTTAGGGTTAGGGATAGGGATAAGGTTAGGATTATAGCTATGATAAGATTAGGGTTGTGGGTTTAGGTTTATATCATTGTTAGGTTGGGGTAAGATTAGGGCTTAGGTTTATCTCATTGCTAGGTTAGAGTAGTCTTTATATATTTGTTGTGACCTTGTTTATGAGTTGGATTAAGGGTAGCATTAGGGTATAATATGTGAGTTAAAGATTAGGTTATAGGGTTTAGATTTATGAATAGGCTTACGATTAGTATTATAGTTAGTGTAACATGTAGCATGACAGTTCAAGTTCATATTGGACTCATAGTTAG
>MU225602.1:16346-49899 GCA_018584345.1 Thuja plicata | reverse complement strand
ATATATATAAGCTAGTAGCAATCGCACCAAAATATACAAGACAATAAATAAATTGATATATAATTATATTGTATTATCGTTAGGGTTAGGATTTGTGTTACGGTTACAGTTAGGATTGGGGTTTAGGGTTTAGCGTTAGGATTATTGTTAGGGTTAAGGTTTACAACATGGTTAGTATCATGGTTAGAGTTAGGATTTTTTTAGAATTAGGGTTTATGGTTAGGGTTAGGGTTATGGTTTAGGATTTAGAATTAGGCTATAATTAGGATTATAGTTAGGGTTAGTGTTTTCATAATAGTCTATTTTATCATTGAGGTTGTGGTTTAGAATTAGGATCAAGCACTAAGAGTAGGATTATGGTAGTTTAAGGGTTTATATCATGATTGTAAGTATGGCTAGGGTTAGGGATTGAATCAGGGTTAGGATTTAGGATTATAGTTAGGATACAAATTTGGTGTTTAGGGTAGGATTAGTATTAGGATAAAGATTAGGTTTAAGGTTATACATTAAGTTGAGAGTTTAGGGTAGGGATTAGTTTTAGGTTTTAGGTTTTAGGTTTTTTCTTATATTTTGGGTAAGGGTTTACACCAAGGTTAGTACAATGGTGAGCATGGTTAGCATTGTGGTTAGGGTTAGGATTTTTGTTTTTTTTAGGATTTAGGAATACGATTAGGATTAGTGTTCAAGGTTTAAAATTAGGATTATCATTAAGGTTAAGGTTCATATGATGCTTCATATTATGATCATGGTTAGGATTTTGATAATGGTTAGGGTTAGGATGACTATTTAGGTTTATGTCATAGTTAAAGTTGTGTTTAGAGTTTGGGTTGCAATCTTGTTTATTATTAAGATTATGACTAAGGTTAGGATAATGTTTAGATTAAGTTTAAGGTTAGAGTCATGATTAGGGTTTGGGTTGTGATCTTGTTTAGCATTAAGATTATGACTAAGGTTAGGATAATGTTTAGATTAAGCTTAAGGTTAGAATCATGATTAGGGTATAGTGTTGGGATTATGGTTAGGCTTAAGGTTAGAGTCATGATTAGGGTTTATTGTAGGAATTATGGTTGGGCTTAAGGTTTATGTCATGTTTGTAATTATAGTTAGGTTAGGGTTGGTTTTATGATTTAGGTTACGATCTTGTTCCTCATTAGGATTATAGTTAGGAATAGGGTTTAGTGTTTGGTTTAAGGTTAGGGTTTATGATTATTATTAAATAATAATTAAACATTAATTGAACCCAAATAGTAATATTAATCCTAACCTAACCTTTATCTTAGAATGGAAACCTTACTTTTAATTTATACTTAACTCAAACCATATGTTAACCTTAAATCTAACTATAATGAAGCCCTAAGTCTAATCGAATATTTATTGCATAACCTTGACACTAATATTAATAGTAATTGAAGATAAAATTATTTTTTGTAGGTTTTCTTAAGACTTAAATATTTTAGTTAATGTAGAGGACATAAAAAATACATAATAAATTAAGAATAAGGCCCATTAATTGATCTATAAAAATTTAAAATGAAAGTTATATTTATGTTTTGTAGAGATATTGATAGGATGGTTTATCTATCTCACTCAAGACATTTGAGCTTAATTAACTTTATGATATAAGTACCATGATGGTTAACTATTTTCTACACATATAAAATGCTAATACATTTTAATTAATTTCTTACGTGATCAAATAAATATATTAATATAAACTTTAAAATAATTATTATAGTCCAAACAATATTTGAAATTCAAATTTAACAATAAGCACCATTTTAAACTATATAGGTATCATAATTATGAATCAATAAAAAGACAACCTTCGGTTATTTATGCATTTAAATTGGTGTATAGGTATTTAGTCATTGTTGTTCATATTCTATGTACAAGATGATTATTGGAGATTGAAAATATTGTTCCTATAATAAATTTGTACAGAAGATCGCCAATCATGGTAGAGAAATTCCCATATAGGAAATGAATAGAAGTCAAATCAAAATTGAAAAATAAATTTTAACATTTTGACTAATTTTAATTGGAGATTAAGCTTCTTGATCAAGCTTCCTCTATTAATAAGGAAAATAAAAAATTTAAACGTCGTGATTGATTTAATAGAAAACATAACATCAATAAGTTCAAGGTGCTTAAAGCTATATAAGAAGAAGTTAATTAAGTCATGCAAAATGCAAACATTTTGTTATTTTCTGACATTTTGCTTTTAGTCTTGTGGATGTATTGTTTTTAACATTGTAGAACCATCTTTAGATAGCCTGTGAACACACTGATATGAAATATAATCTCTCTAACACAATTAGATAGATTCCAACGAGGATATTGAACATCACTTGCATGATGTTCTGAGAATTGGGAGTTTCAGAAGTGTTTTGAAGCCTTTGTTTTCAATGTGGATATTGAACTTTTCAAATAATTTATTTATTTTCTTTCAGAATATGCATGGATTGATTCCATTTTACATTGATCCAGGCTCCAACATAATAATATAATTGAAGAAAAAAAAATTGATAAATTTTAAGATCGTCAAATATACAATCTTGAAAAGGCATTCGATCCAATTATTACCAACCAATATCATTTGAAAAGATAGATGATAGGCCACAGTCCTATGTCCATTCTGGGTATAATTAGCGTACATTTTCTTTGGACTCAATTACTTCTTTTTTTTAATCAAAAGTGGCACTGCCTTCAAAACATATGGTCTTAAGAGATAGAAAAATAAATATATCCCAAGGTTAATTTTGAGCCCGACATTCAAGAGTAAAACTAATTAAGCAGTTACACAATGGAAGTAGATCATTTTGCCAGCTAATTGTGAAAATATTTCATAATCAATCCTGCAACACATTTGCATGGCCAACAAAGCTTCAAAATTTGTTTAACGCAGCTTCAGAGACATCATATATAACCTTCATCAATGGCGATCATCAAAAGATCGAGATCCACCACCACTGGGTTGGTCATATGGACCAGAACGATCATGATTATAGTGATCATTACCTGTCCCCCTACGACTTCCTCCATCCCTACTATGCCTTCCATATTGATCACTGCTATCGTCTGGACCATACTTAGCATTGATTGCAGTTGTATTCTTTCTTTGCTTAACCGTGCGTGAGGATCGATATTGATACAAACAACTATGGATAGATATATGGTCATTCCTCTCCCCTTCCAAATGTTGAAAGCAAGCCCTTGTTCACTGAACTCTCATTTGGAAGGGAAGGTGAGCTCTTACGACTGACCAATTGAAAACAACCAAACACACAAACATGAATAGTTTCCCGAATAGCAAGCAATCAATCACCATAGAATTGTAATGGCCGAACGACACAAATGACTCTACTCTGAACATAGTAACCCAAAATCTTCCCTTGTACCCCCACTTCAGGCTGTGATTGAGAGTTTCTTGTTGATGTCGATTCTTGCAAGAACTCGGCTTAAAGCCCTTTCCCTCGACCTCGAGTCCATTGGACCGAAGGGAGGCAGGTCGATTCCACTCCCGAAGACTTACTTGCATGCTTGGGTATCGTAGAAAACTCGATTCATTGGATCAGCTAAAACATACCTTGAAATGCTCAACCTATTCACCTCTCCTAGCTGCCGCGAGGGATTTGTATCCCATTATTCCCAATAGATAGTAGGTGAAGAAGTAGGAAAAGAAGCGGAATTAGCATTGATCCGAGCAGAGGAAGTTAATTCTTTAGAAAATGATGCCCCGACATGAAGAAACGCCTTATGGAAGGAAGTCCCAGAAGGAAGCTGGCACTTGGAAAAAAACAAGTCTCCGGAACAGATGCTTGCTCACTGCAGATTCATCAACAGTGCCTTCATCACAGTAACAACCATGAACGCATAGGGGGATTAAAGATGATTGCAAAAACGATTGGCAGGAAAAGATAAGAAATGTACTTTAGCCAATATACTTACTCCAAAATGATGATTGCAAAAATGAGAAGGATTACTCATCGATGTCCTATTCTATAATATTTTTTAACATCTATTTTCATAAGGTTATCCCGTTACGCTTCATTACCTTCTTTCATTTCGACTTCCTCTTTCGAAACTTCGCTCTCCACTATCATTTGTAACATATATTTTTATGCGTGATAGTGTAGTGTCACCCACCTCTACATGTTGGACGATTCATATAATTATTCAGTGCAATCTGAAGTGTTGGATGTGCTGGACAAGTGGACGATTCATATAATTATTCAAAACATTATGCGCCTTCATTACATTCGCTGATTTATTCACTGTTGTCTAACATGCTAGACAATTGGACGATTCATATAATTATTGAAAACGTTACGCTTCATTACCTTCGCTGATTTATTAACTGTAGTTTGACGTGCTGGACAACTGGACGCTTCATAACCGTCGCTGATTTGTAACAGATGGAAAGTCAATGGTTTCTTTTTTATGTACAGTTCATGCTGCCACTTTAAAGACGCCTCTTGGCGTAATTAGCTTATATATACCTATATATATAATATGCCGAGAATAATCCTTCTCATGTGCCTATTTACCGTCTAGATTAGGGTTAATTAAAGTAGGTGCCTCGAGAAGGATTACTCTCGGTGTATTATATATAGGTATATATAAGCTAGTAGCAGTCGTGACGCAACATGAAAGACATTTTATGATTAATGGTTATGGTTAGAGTTAGGGTTAAAGTTAGGGTTACGACTAGGATTAGGATTAGAGTTAGGGTTAGGGTTAGGATGATTTTTACAGTTAGAATGTATAGTTATGGGTTCGGGTTTGGGTTAGATTTAGGTGTTGGGTTAGGATTAGGGTTAGGGTAATTTGTAGAGTTAGGATGCATGGTTATGGGTTAGGGTTAAAGTTAGGGTTAGGGTTAGGGTTAGGGTTAGTAGTATTATGTTAGTAGGTATGATTAGACTTAGGTTTAGGGTTAGGGTAAGGGTTAGGGTTAGGGTTAGTAGTATTATGTTAATATGTATGATTAAAGTTAGGGTTAGCGTTAGGGATAAGGTTAGGATTATAGCTATGATAAGATTAGGGTTGTGGGTTTAGGTTTATATCATTGTTAGGTTGGGGTAAGATTAGGGTTTAGGTTTTTCTCATTGCTAGGTTAGAGTAGTCTTTATATATTGGTTATGACCTTGTTTACGAGTTGGATTAAGGGTAGCATTAGGGTATAATATGTGAGTTAAAGATAAGGGTTAGGATTAAGATTAGGTTATAGGGTTTAGATTTCTGATTAGGCTTACGATTAGTATCATAGTTAGTGTAACATGTAGCATTATAGTCCAAGTTCATATTGGACTCATAGTTAGTACTTTATTCATATTCACCCTAAGGTGCAATAGGCACCTCGAGAAGGATATCTCTCGATATATATATATATATATATGATTGGGGTTTAGGGTTTAGGGTTAGGATTGTTTTAGGGTTAAGGTTTACATCATGGTTAGTATCATGGTTAGAGTTAGGGTTTTTTAAGGATTAGGGTTTATGATTAGGGTTAGGATTATGGTTTAGGATATAATTAGGATTATGGTTAGGGCTATGATTAGGGTTATGGTTAAGTGATGTTCGGCTTATCGAACATCACTTTGAGACCAACCAAGTAAACATTGAACTTGTTAGAAAATTGGAAGATATTGGTGAACTAAGAGAAGAAAATGAAAAATTGAGAAATGAAGTGAAGATTCAAAAACAATGTAATGAGATGATTAAGAGAGCTGAAGATAGTACTAAAAGGATGGATGAATTTTTGAACAGTCAAAGGTGACTTAGCAACAACACTGGTTTAGGCTATACCGAGCATAGAGAATCATCAAATCAAGTTGAACAGAGGAATGTCTATGCAAATCCAAAACCTAACAAGCCCTCATGCTATCATTGTGGAAAACCAGGCCACACATCAAATGTTTGGAAAAGCAAAGAAAAATGTATTCCCAAAACCACTTCTAAATTTAATTGTAATTGCTATAATTGTAACAAGCATGGACATAAAGCACATGAATGCAGATCTAAGCTAAATAAACCATAGAAGAAACCCTACATAAAAAATTATTGTTGTACTTGCAACATTGATTGTCATACATCACAAGATTGCAGGACTAAGAAGAAGCAAATCTGGAAACCTAAAGGACTAGAAAATGCATATCAACCGAGAAGACAAGGTAATGCATATAATTGGGTTTATAACACTTGGGTAAACTGCATAGCATGTGGCAGGTATGGACATATTGTGGCTAACTATATAAGAAAGTGGAGAGGAAAATATAGAAGCTAGAAAAATTCTGGAATGGCATGTTTGCATTGTTATAAGGTGGGTCATTTAAGTAAAGATTGTAGAGACTAAGTAACAGAAACAAGTACTTTTATAAATGGAAATACAATTAAAGAAATCATGCAGATAAGGAATCAAATGTGGATGAAAGCTCATCCAATGACAATTTTGGACCAAGCACAACAGTCGGGGACATCTCATCCAGTCAATCGGGTGATTCCACCACCTCCACCTAAGCAATCCAAGTAAGTATGGAACTCCATTTTAAAAAATTATATTTTACATCAGTTCCTTATAGTCATTGAGTGGATGCAAAATCAAAATGAATTAAGATGAACTATGGTATTATATCTTTGCTAACGTGAAACCAGTTTATTCAGTTAATCTATACCAAGTAAGAAATTCTAGTCGATGAACATGTGAAAGACAACCGAGTTGATTAAGTCAACCGAGCACTTGTTGTACTCATCGAGATGAAGTATCTTTAGTGGTAATGGAGTTATTTGTTTGTCAACTGAGTGATTGGTGACAAGCATTTATTGCACCGATTAGGGTATTTACTATAAATTTATGAGAAGTGAACTCAATCTTTCACACAGCGATCAAAGAGAAAAATTACAAAAGAGCATTTCAAACATTACACAGAGATTCAAGCACGTTTTGAGAATTTGTTGAGTATATCAAGTAAGTATTGGTACTTTCCAAGTTGTCTGTAACATCTGTTGGAAGCCCTAAATTTGGAAAATATGATGGAGTCTTAATCTTGAACCATGAAAGGAAAGAATGACAAAAGAAAGAAGGTAATTCTGATCAACAATTCAACATGCCATGAACCCAACTACAAATTTTATCTTGAGGTTTCTGCAAAACCCAACGACAAAGGTGTGTTCTCCGTGATACTGACTAGGGTTCTACTGGTTCAAGATGTAAGAGCGTATCTACACTGCAAAATCAATGAGATGGGTGATTTTGAGCTCATTTTGACATATCAGGATCTTAGTACCAATGGGAAACTAAAGAAAGATCACAAGCATCTAGAGGTGAAAGGGTTAACCAATGCCCTACTATTTCTAAAAGAGTTTAAAATAGAATGGATACATATTTTACTGAGCTAAGTAAATGATGGGAAACTATGGCTAGATGAACCTATGAAGATCACAAAGGATGTGATACAGGTAGTCATAGGGTATCCTACAATCGATAAAGAAAAATCCCTAAGGCACTAGGCTGAAACTGAGATTGAAAAGCTAAAAGGAGTCGACTCGGATGATAGAGGTCTGAGGATCAATACTATCAACAATGATGAACTAAGATTTGGAGCTTATGTCATTTCATACAAGATCTTTCAATCCAGCAGACCCAATAATGTCGCATGTGGAGCAGTTGACATTGCATATAAAATTGTGAAGAAGGGTTTGCAACTCGACCTAGCCGAGTTATTATTGAGGCAATTGGAAGAAAACATGAGACCAATCAGGTCAGCACATTCAAATACATGCAAGTTCAGTTCTTTACTAGTTTACACATTTTTCTATTTGCAAAAAATCATTCCCTACCTTGGTAATGTCACTCGGGACATCAACCAACCAATCACTGTGCAAGTTGGTGAATTCATTAAGAATCTAGGAGCAAAATTTGAACCTGTTATGGAAGAGTATTTCAATAAGTTCAAAGAAAGAATGGAGAAAATAACAAGGATACCAATCCAGTTGGTAGAGAAATATAAAGAAGATATTATTTTTTTGTAGACACTGATACCACTCTTATCAAAGAAGTAGAGCCAATAACAGTATGGATACCCCCAATGGACTATGAAATTGATATAGATTTATCTTCAAAAGCAATAGACGCACTACTTAACGATCCTATACACAAATCTGCTATGAGATTTGGCACTTATGAGAAGGCTAAAACAATGATAAAGATTGCACTTCAAGTAGAGAAGATGGGAAGAAAGAAGACAAAAAGAGTAAAGAATTTGAAAAGAAAATTTTCTATAACTGATGATGAACTTGACAAATCAGTAGATGATACCGATGAGTAGAATCTAGTTGGTGAAGGAGAAGATCAAGATGTCAAGGCCAAAGAATCTGATGAAATACAAGAAGAGTCACCTAAGGCTAAGAAGGGAAAAGGCATAAAGGTTGAGACTCCACCTAGGACAAGAATAAGATCGGTGACAGAAAATTCACCACCTTTGAAGAAAGAAGTTTCTAAAATCACTAGACCCTCACCGAAATATACTTATCAGATGAGGAAGTATAAGGCCACCACCAAGAACCCAACACCGAGATAAAAGAAAAGGTTTGTTAGGGGAAAAGATGACATAGATCAATCTAGTGATGAAAATACTTATCAATTTTGTGTTGTTAAGAATAAGATCCCACAAACTGTTGGTGATGTAGCGGAAGCAATAAATTCAACTAGAAGGTTGAGTCATCCAAATCTAAACAAATATGAAAGCGTGAGCACCGAGGATCACAACAAGTTAGAAGAAGCAATCATAAGCATTCTGATAACCTATAGAAGAGTACCCATAGAATTAGCTACATATATACCTCAAGAACTCTATGAAAAAGTATCAGCAAGATGGACATATGCATTGTCAATAGAGAAACAAATGAGAGAGGCATCACTCTCTATACTTAAGGCTGAATACACAATTTCTCAAATTGATGAAGCCATGAAGACATATGCAAATAATTTTTCAATGCAATCAAGGGCATTCAACATTCTTCAAGAAAAGCTAAAAGAAGTTGATGAAGAAATCACTATGATATGGACTAATCTCTTAAGTTCTACTGAGAAGAAAGAGGCTATAACATCTACAGTCCACACCAAGGTAAATCGACCAAGTCCTGAGCATATCAATGTTAAAGACACAAAGAAACCTGAGTAGGACACACAAATAGTAGACCTTACTATTGATGTTGCAAATGTCATGGAAAGAATACCTAAACTCTTAAAAAATATTGGGCATGCAGACATCATAATTGATGATATAACGGAAGATGACTCAGATCATGACAAAGCAAAAGAAGATAAATTAATAACTAGTGCTACTGAGAACCTCAAAGAAAAAGAATCAATCAAGGTATCCCAAGTTATGGTACCAGGTAATCTCCCTATTCCATTCTAGGCAATTGATATTATGAATATTGAAGCATAACAAGAAAATAAGACACCCAAGTAGGTCACAGATACACAAGAAGACAAGGGTGATGAAATTGGTAAGGAGACCAAGCATAGTGGAGATACTACACAGGGTGATGCACCATAAGAAACCACTGATGTGATAGATAAGGGTGAAGGTAACATAGATTCCATGGTAGACACTTCTACCACTAACACTAGGTCAGTAACTGAGCCACCCATACAAGTCATCACACTCACCAAGCCACCAAAGCCAAATACTGAGCAAAAGGCTCAACTCTTACTAACCTAATATCCTACCTCCACTGTACATGAAAAGAAGAAGAAAAAGAAGAGAGGGAATAAGGATCAAGTTACACTTGATGAGATCATTGGTATCCCTCAATGTAACCTAAGGATAATTGATCCTGAATCACTTAGAAAATATGGAGAGCTTTGCACCCAAAAATCAGCTCAAGATAAGTTGAGGTTAGAACACAAGAATGCACAGGTTCTAGAAGTAGCTAAGGAGATACTGATGCAATTTTTTCCCGATGTGAACATAGATGAATTCATCCAGATCATTGATCAACTTGCACTTCTCACCAAGGCAATAAATGGTCCCAATGTTGATGCCAAGAAGAAGTTAGAAGAAAGAGAAGAACAAAAGATTCAATACAAGCTTACTGAAAAGATCGGCCAAAAAGTGGCAGTAAATAAGGTAAAACTTTCTGAAATTGTAGCAGCACTACAAAGTATTATTTCTCAAGTACTTATAATTCTTCAAAAATTGTGCACTCTAGATCACTACACTACCGAGATTAGTGAAAAGATACAGAAAATAGATAATGATCTAAAGGATAGTGCTATTCATCTCACAACTGAGCAAGATGCATTTCAAATGCATTACTTTAAAGTTATACGCACTCAGCAGTTAATACTTGAATTGAAGAAGGAAGAGAACATGATAAGAGAAGAGGCAACCAAGCTTCAGGCCGTGTTACTTGAACCGCCTCACAATAGGTACTAGTAATCATGCCAAAGCATCTCCTAGGTATAGTATATTAAAACTAAGGATTTCTTTTTGCACCATGAGGTGCATTTAAATTGTCAACCCAGGGACATATACTTGAAATCGGACATCACGATATATGCACTAAGTTTCTCAGAGAGTCATACTACCTATGTTGTAGGAAGTAAAAAAATCCATGAAAGGAACCTATGTTATTGTTGCAGGAGAGAAACACTGTCAACTACTTAAAGGAATTAATGTTGAGAACTGCAAACTTAACTTAAATCTATTCTATCAACTCAAAGAATCTACTATAACTATCCTTGTAGGTGCTGCAGGAACATTTATGAAGTATGATGTTGTAGGAACAAATACAGTAAACTCTTATTCGAAATGTTGTAAATGCTAAAATTAAATATAATCTAATCCAATCTAATCCACCTCCCAAGTGATCCCCCTTGATTGGCTCCTGCTAACTACTAACACAGAAGGTAAACCAAAATAACTTCATTATATTTCAGAAACTGATTACATAGGAACAATGCACAAAACTGGAAAAGTAACTTGATGTGTAAGATGCAACAATATATTTCCAAAAACTCTGAACTTACAAACTAACAATCAAATCCCTATAAATAGAGGATTGACACTTATTCAAAACAAAAAGATAAGTTTTGACTTAAATCTTGCCATAAAAGAAAAAGGGAACATAACAGCCCACGACATATGAAATAAAGTCAGGATGACCGATTCAACATGATAATGAGTGCTGAGGAAATATAGCAGAGCTATACTCCTATATTCTCTGGAATAGTGGCTCCTCTAATGTATCAGTTGTGTCTTTTGATGCCATGATTATTTCCCCGTTGCAGCTGGACTTCAACGTTTCTTCTTCAATGTTGTCGACCACTCTCAAGTTGCTCCTTCTTCCTGGCAGGTTATTTATCATGCGGAAATGTATACAAGTAAACTTAGTCAAATCAATCCAAATATTAGAACACACATTCTAATAGCTATATGAAGTATTGTAATATATATATATATATATATATATATATATATATATATATATAACATGACATAACTATCTACCCATAGGCTTGATGGTTCTAACTGTAATTTAACACAATTTCAAGTAGTTATAGGTCCACAAATATCTTGGTAATGTTTAAAACAAAGTATCAAGATTAAGATAAAATAGAGACAATAAATTGTCTCATCATCTGCCCCCTGGTAAGTATAATGTTTGTCCTCAAGCATTGCTTCTCCTTGTTATTTCTCAAGATTCTCTAGCCTCTTTCTTTCATCTTCTCTGGCCCTAGAAAGTGTAGTAGAAACTTCTTGTCCTTTCTCATACATCCATCATGTGGTCCTCCTATAGTCGATCAAGCCTTGCAGCATTGGTGTCATACAAGGGCCATATGAGCATAGGTGGCTGCATGGTAAGTTGACATAAGTGCCCTTGACTAATCTTCCTACCTAGCTAGATATATTTTGGTGCTCTGTGAATAGTTTCCTTGAGGTTGATAGGGTTGTGTGGCTCTAATTTCTTAAATACTTCTGGCAGTCTACTCCACCTTCTTTTGGCACCAGCTGGGGCTCTTTAAAAAAAAAGTAAGACATTCCCACATAATTTGCATAGACCTTTGTTTCTTCTTTGTTTCCTCTTTTATTTTTCCATAGGTTGGACTAACCCAATCCCTGAGGAGCACATCAGGTCTACTGCTTTATGCCCTTAATGGAAAGGGTTCTGACTTCTCCTGATCTCTGTAATTTTTTAGTTGTTTGTCATAGTTTGCTTCATTATTCAACCATGACATTAATGCCCTTAGGTGTATATCCATTATGTATAATAAGGAGTTCCATTCAATTTCTATAGGGATAATGAAGTTATGTAAGTACAACTCACAAAGTAAGTTTTGCTGCCATGAAGGAAGGGTCAAATATAGGCCCTAAAATTCCTAGGTCATTTTAAACTTAGAGTCTATGTCTTTTAAGGTCATCATTAGTTGGAAAAAATGAACTGCTCATTCAAATAGATAGAATAAACCCTAGGATGTGGCCTGCAAGTGATTATTTGATCAACCAATTTCAGGGTACGATCCATCCTTTTCTTTTGTCTTGCCAATTATTCTTTTAGGTCTTTTATCTCCTCACTTTGGGCTATTATTTCCTTCTGCATTCTCCTCTTCTCTTTTTTCCATAAGGTTTTTGTAAAAACATATTTATTTTATAAACCAAAGAGAAGTGATTGCAAAATGGGTGGACCACATTCTTCTACCTAATTTCTCTGCCTCCTCTGTTCTTTCCATACCTATTCTAGGTAACTGGTAAACTAGGTTCTTTGATAAGGCACTGGGGAATTCTTTGAGTAGGTTGACTGATGAGGTATTGGAACTTCTTCCTCATTGTTCTTTGAGATATTCTGATGGCTCTCTTGGGGGTTGTTTTGACATACATCAGGTTCATCATTACAATTCTCTGTTGGATTTTGAGAAATGTCTTGGATTTCAAACTGATTTGGGGAATCATTTGGAATAATTTGCACGTGGGGTTCTCTATCAGATTTTTTGGGAAAAATAGATTGGCTTTCTGAAGACACTTTAGGAAGTTGTCCTCTCATTCTAGGGCTTCTTCACACAGGATTTTCCTCAACCTCCACATCCTTTTTCTTTATAACTTTCTTAGGTCTCTCTGCTGCAGGAGCTGATTTTCTTTTCTTTCTTTTCGAGGCTATGGGGTTTTGTGGTTTGGCTATAGGAGAAAAATTTCCTTCTCCTACTTTTTTTTTTCCTTTCTTTTGGGTAGGATTAGCTAGATTTCTCATATGAGAATGCGAAGGCATATGGTCTTGAACATTTTTGGTTTCTATTTCTTGGGTGTCCTGTTCAAAAGCTGGTTCAATGGGTGCTGCATCATCATTGCCAGGTTTCTCAATAGGGTCAACCTGAGGTTGCAATTTTTTATGTTGGACAAATTCTGACCATGCTAAAGGAGATTCTTCCCTAAGATATTTCTCGACTAGGAATTTGATTAGGGCATGGTGGGTTACAAAATTTACATTCCCCTTTTGGTTTTCCTTAGCACTGATACTTAGCATGTTGTACAAGAAATTAAGAACATTCACTGGAAGATTATGCCTTACGTAGCTAAGTAACTTAAAATGATGTGCATGCAAATTTGAAAATATTCCTTCACAGGTCAAATACTTGAAAATTGTTAGGATTAGTCCCAAGAGATAACTGAGAGGGGGGTGAATCAGTTATCTACCAGTTTCAATTCTTTTCTCCAATTAAGTATAGAATAAAATTAAGCATAAATACACAAGATAACACATAATAGAAAACCTTGGTTGTGGAGAAACCAAAATAGGTAAAAACCCCGGTGGGAATTAGCACCCACAAAGAACTGCACTAGAGTATAATGATCCCTGTTAGAAGATCTGACAAACCTGTTAGGAGTTGGTCTTTAGAAATACATTAAGTATAGTGACCCGGTCAAAGGCGAGACCCTTTTAGGATTATTTTACAAAGAACCCTGTTAGGGGTGAGGACACACTATCCAATAGCACACTTCTTAAATGATGAAGGCTGCAACCTTCTGTACAACAAATATACACTATATCTAATATTTGAACTGTTTAAGTAGACCTTCTATCTTGATCAGTTCCAGTGACTTGTATAATATTTCTGCTTCTTCACATAGATCTTTAATTGATGAATGATGTATCCTTACTATTCTAATACATCAGACATTCTACTTTGTTTAACTGTCGTGACTTGTCTCTTCTTGTTCTTCTCAATCATCTTTTGCGATCACAAATGAACTACTATAAGTATCTTCCTCAAGATATATGATTATGTCGGCTGTAGGAAGACTTTCAACAACTTTCTTGTATGCTAAACTAAGCACAGAACATAATTAGAACCACGTAACTCAAAATGAATAGACGCATTGCTTCACACAATCGGCTCCACCAAAATAACTCAAATGTCACACTTCAAATGAAACACGTTAAGAGCCTTTGGTTAAACATTCTTAACTCATAACTAAACATGAATCTAAACACACATATCCCAAAGATAGGCACAATAGAAGAAATAATGATTACTGTTAGCTCTTAGTAACAATCTTCTGAAACTGTAGTAGCTAAATAGATCAACATAACTAAACTTTAACTACACTAGTCATTCTGCGTGTATGGACATAGCATAATAAATATGTCTACAACATACAAATAATCATGGAAGGCTCCAATATATCCGTACTAAAAATTATATATGTTTTCATCAATGAAAAACATACAGTCAACTATTTGCACAAAGGCAAATCTCCAACAATATCCCCCTTTGAGATTGATGGAAACATATGATATGAAAAACACCATCAATCCAAAAGTATTTTCTTTTCTTTTTAGAGTCTTCTCAATATCCTCATCAAAATTTCCTCTTAACTGTTGCATCTCTTGTTACTATGTTTCTATTTACATGACTGTATACTCCCCCAGAGTATAAGCTCCCCCTTACTATATATTCCCCCTTTGACATCAATGGAAAAGGATTCCAAATACAAATAAGCACTGGTACTACTCCTGAAGTAGAGCATTCAACCAATCATCAGTCACCAAGGACTAATGCACTTGCTGCAAATTCTGATCAGAATCAGGAAAGGGAATTACTCCCAGCTTCTTCTTGAGATACTCAAAAGTATATTTTGATAAATGTTTCATAAATATTTATGCCAACTGGTCTTTGGTGCTCACATAATCCAACTTCACTTCTCTCTCTACAACTTTTTCTCTTAGAAAATGATACTCTATTTCTATGTGTTTTGTCTTTGCATGCATCACAGGGTTCTTTGACATATTAATAGAACTAGTGTTGTCACAGTGAATAAAAATAGGATAATTAATCTAAATTCCAAAGTCTTTAATCATCTACTTGATCCAAACCATTGTGGAACAATTTAATGTTGCTACTATATACTCAGCTTCTTCTATTGACTGAGAAATATAGTTCTTCTCCTTGCTTTTCCAAGTAACCAAACTATCTCCAAGAAATACTGCTCCTCCTAAGGTACTCTTTCTATCATCAACACAACCTGCCCAATCTACATCTATATACACATGAAGTTCTACATTTTCTAAGTTAGGATACCATAAACCATAGTCTATAGTCCCTTTTAAATATCTGAATTTTCTTTTTATTATCATTAAGTGATTTTGTTTTGGTTTAGCCACAAATCTTCCAATAATGCCAACTACATTAGAAATGTCTAGTCTAGATTGAGTGAGATATATGAGTTTTCCAATTATAGACTTGTATAGTGTTTTGTCAAATGTTGTAGAGTCATTATTTTTAGGAAGTTTGCTTCATGTTATCATAGGGGTGCTTACTGGTTTGAACTCTTCAATCTTGAATGTCTTCAATATCTCCTTCACATATTTAGACTTATTTATGAATATACCTTTGTCTATCTATTTTACATTTAATCCCAAAAAGTATTTTATATGTCCAATCATGCTCATTTCAAATTTTCTCTGCATTTCTTTAACAAATTCTGCACTAAGCTTGTCATTACCTCCAAAAATAATGTCATCAACAAAAATAGAAACAAGTAATAATCCTTCAGGTGTCTCTCTTATGAATAAGTTACAACCTACTACTCCCTTCTTGAATCCTATCTTTGTCAAGTAGCCATCAAGTCTCTCATACCATACTCCTGGGGCTTGTTTGAGTCCATAGAGGGATTTCTTTAGTCTACATACCATGTCTGTTTTGTTTGATAAATTAAATCCTTCAGGTTGTTCTATGTAGACTTCTTCCTTCAGGTCACCATTCAAAAATGCAGACTTGACATCCATGTCATATACTTTAAAGTTCTTTAATGTTGCATAAGCTAAAAAAAATTTAATAGCTTCCAGTCTTCTCATAGGGGAAAATGTGTCAGAGTAGTCAATTCCTAAACTCTCTGCACATATCCTTTACATACCAGTCTTTCTTTGTTTCTTATTACTGTACCATCTTCATTCATTTTGTTTTTGAATATCAACTTAGTTGCAATCACATTTTTGTCACAGGCTCTAGGGACAAATTCCCATGTGTCATGCTTAATTATCTGATCTAATTCTTCTTGCATTGAATTTTTTTAATCTGAATCATTACAAGCATCTTCAACACTTAAGGGTTCAATTTGTGAAATTAAACATACCTCTTCATCAACGGTTAAACCTTTTGCTTTAGATCTTGTCAAAAATTTACTACTCTGATCTCCAATGATATCTTCTTTTGAATGGTATCTAGATGTGTATTTTTGAAGTTTAGGTGTGACACTAATCTATAATTTGTGATTCCTCTTCACTTGGTTCAATTTTATTGCATGATACATCAATACAGTCAAACATTTCTTCAATAACTATTTCTTTACTGATAGGTCTAGGTTCATCTTCAATCATAGGTTCATAATCATAGTATATCTCTTGAATCATGAACTTCTCATCAATCTTCACATGTGCACTTTCAATGATTTTATTCAACCTCAAATTAAAACATCTTTAAGCTTTTCTCTTAGAAGAGTAACAAAAAAAAATACCTTCATCACTTCTAGCATCAAACTTACCAACACTATCATCTGTCTTGATGTAACACTTGCTTCCAAAGATTTTGAAGTATTTTATTGTAGGCACATTACCAAACCAAAGTTCATAAGGTTTTTTTTCTGTGCCTAGCCTTAGTTGAATTCTGTTGATAGTATAGATTGTTGTATTGATTACTTCTCTCTAATAGGTGTGCACAACTTTTCCTTCAATCATGATAGTGCGCACTATTTCAAGTATGATCATATTTCTCCTTTGTGCAATTCCATTTTGTTGAGGGGTTCTAGGTGCACTTAGCTATCTTTTGATCCCATGTTCTTCGCAGTACTCAAGAAACTTGTCAAAAGTGAATTATCCTCCTCTATCAGATCTTAGACACTTTATCTTTAATCCATACTCATTTTCAACTTTAGCTTTGAATATTTTGAACTTCTCAAAAGCTTCAGATTTATCTTTCAGGAACGCAACCCACATCATTCTAGAGAAATCATCAACAAACAAAATAAAACACCTTTCACCATAGTACGATATTGTTTGAGTAGGTCCACATAAGTCTGTATGTACTAGCTTTAATTTGTTCTATGTGGAGTTCTGTTTGCTTCTGAATGAGTTCCTCACATGCTTTCCCATCACACATTCCCTGCACATAGTATCAACTGATCTTGCAATACTAGGAAGGTCTCTTACTTCCTTTCCATTGCTTATCTTTACTATGTTGTCAAAATTGATATGACAAAGTCTTTTGTGCCATAACCAACTGTCATCCACTTTTGCAACAAAACAACTTACTTCGGAGTTGAGATGAAAGAAATTACCTTTAGTCTTTGAATCTAATACAATCATGTCTCTTTCTTTGTTATTAATGATGCACTTGTTGTTTTTGAATTCCAACTAATATCTTTTATCAAGCAACTATCCAACACTTAGTAAGTCATGATGTAAACCATAAACATACAGAATAGATCAACTATTTTGTTCTTTCCATATAGAGTGATTGATCCTCTACCTATGATAGGTTTAGGAGTGTTATCTCCAAATCTAACCATGCCACCTTTGTACTTATCCAAATGTACAAATCTATCTTTGTCTCATGTCATGTGATGTGAACACCCACTGTCAATGATCCAGTCTGTTCTAATGTCTGCTTGGGAAACTAATGCCAATTCTTGTGCTTTCTTTTCATCTTCAATTTCCATTTCATCAAACTTTTTTTCAATATCTTCAATTGTAACAAATCCAATTTCATCCTCTCCTGAATCATCATCAGTCATACCATCTTCAACATAGTAGCATTCCTTTGTATATTTAGTCTTGTAATCTATTCTGAACTTCTTGACTATTGTAGGACACTTGGATGCAAAATGGCCAACTTTGTTACATGAAAAAAATTTGAATGGTAACCGTCCTTCATATTTTCCTTTTCCTTTCCTTTGTTTCTTAGCGATCATAGCAATGATTTCTTCTAGTTCTTTATCCACTTCTTCTTTCTCAATATTAGTAGAAGTGCTCACATATTTTTTACCATGGACTGAGGCTTTGAAGGTTGTTTCAATTTTAGGTTCTTTCTTCAATCTTGATATCTCAAATGCTGAAATTTTGTTGATCAAGGTTTCTCTTTTGAAGTCTTTTGAAAATTGCATAGTCTCATCCAAGATGTTTATCTTTCTCTCATAATCTACTATCAATTTAGTCATCAATTTGTCCATTATGTCTTCCTCTGAAATTTCTCCACCATTGTTTTTGATTCCTGAAATTGCTTCATTAATCCTTTGATTGTAAGCTTTGATGTTTTATTCAGGTAGCATCTCTAAATTGTTGCATCTCTTCTTCCATGTCTTTCTATGCGCATTCTTTTCTTGGATGTCTCCTTCAAACATGTCTTCTAGGTACTTCCATATTGAATAGGCTTTATCTGCCTTCTTAATCTCAGAAAATTCACTGTCATATTACGCACTTATTAGGGCTTCTTTGACAATTGCATTTTGGGTGAATACTTCCTTTTGTTTAATAGTAGAATATTCTTCTGCAAGATCTTTCAAAGTAGGAACATCAATTGCATGAGTAGAAACCTCATAGATCTCAAAATGAACACTTTGTAGGTGTGTTATCATTTTTTTCTTCCAGTCAAGATAATTCTCTCCATCAAACTTAGGACTCTCTTTTCTAAAGTATGTCATTTGATCTACCTTAAGCTATTAAGCTCTCTCTCCAAGGCACTTGGCTCTGATACCAATTTTTAGGATTAGTTCCACTTGAGATAAATGAGAGGGGGTGAATCAATTATCTATTAGTTTCTATTATTTTCTCTAATTAAGTACAAAATAACATTAAGCATAAATACAACAAGATAACACAAAATAGAACATCACAATTTTGGTTACGGGGAAACCAAAATAGGTAAAAACCCCAATGGGAATTAGCACCCACAAAGAACTGCACTAGAGTATAATGATCCCTGTTAGAAGATCTTACAACCCTGTTAGGATTTGATCTTTAATATGCATTAAGTATAGTAACCTGGTCAAAGGTCAGACCCTGCTAGGAGTTTTTTACAAATAACCCTGTTAGGGGTGACGACACACAATCCAATATCACATTTCTTAAATGATGAAGGTTGTAACCTTCTATACAACAGATATACACTATATCTGATATTTGAACTATTTAAGTAGACATGTTGTCTTGATCAGTTCTAGTGACTTGTATAATCTTTATGCTTCTTCACATAGATCTTTAACTGATGAATGATGTATCTTTACTGTTCTAATACATTAGACATTCTTCTCTATTTAACTGTCATGACTTGTCTCTTCTTGTTCTTCTCAATCATCTTTGGCGATCACAAATGAAGTACTATAAGTATTTTCCTCAAGAGATATGATTGTGTCGGCTATAGGAAGCCTTTCAACAACTTTCTTGTCAGCTAAACTAAGAACGCAACATAATTAGAACTATGCAACTCAAAATGAATAGACACATCACTTCACACAGTCGGCTCCACCAAAATAACTGAAATGTCACACTTTAGATGAAGCACGTTAAGCACCTTTGGTTAAGCATTCTTAATTCATAACTAAACATGAATCCAAACACGCATATCCCAGAGATAGGCACAATAGAAGAAATAATGAAATTATTGTCGGCTCTTAATAACAATCTTTTGAAACTGTAGCAGGTAAACAGATCAACATAACTCAACTTTAACTGCACTATTGAATATGTGTGTATAGACATAGCATAATAAATATGTCTACAACATACAAATAACCGCACAAGGCTCCAACATATCGATACTAAAAATTCTATATGTTGTCATCAATGACAAACATACAGTCAACTATTTGCACAAAGGAAAATCTCCAACAATAATGTGTGTTTCCAATTCATTAAATGGTGGAGGAAGATACATTCGTTTGAACCCTTACTTGTTAATCTCCAGAGGAGGGTCACTTGGTAGGGTAAACTAGACCCAAGCTAACCTGGCGTTATGCACATTGGGGTAGTGTTCCCCAGCTTCTGGTAACCCGGTTACCTCTATTATCCGTTCTTCTATTGCAACAACCGTTGATCCCCATACAATTGCTTTCCCTTCCTTAAATGTATTAGTAAATTTAGTTGCAACTTCTTCATCAAACTCTATTAATTTTAAGAAATATCCCAAACACCCACATGCATTAAACCTCCTTACTGCTTCAACATCTGTAAGAAAAATACCATGAATCACTAGCTCATGTCGCTGTAGCTATCCTCCCATTTGTTCTAAATTTTCACCTCCAAATTTATGTTGTAGCCTAAGCTTGTCAATTTTAAAATTTTCTTCTCTGTAATTCATAATTGCCTTATTCCTTTTTGAATTTCAGACTGCTCTTCTTGAAACCACAGGCCTTTTCTTGTAATCTTGAAATGAACAATGATAATGGCGCCTAATAGAAGGAATTATGACTCTAACAGTGAGTTTCTACATAGTTTAATTATAGGTCACATCAAGTCTAAAAATAAGGGATAATTTGGGAATAACAATACGACACTTGTGTGATATAGCAACGGAATTTTAATGAGACAAGGCCAAAGTACAAATTTGAGGTGACAGGACATTTTTATGAGTGATTAGAAATGACATTAGAACTTGATACACTTCCTTCCCCCCTACGAAATAATGTCAAGTGTCCACACTTGTCATATGTGTTACAAGGCATGAAACTGGCTTAATGTTGCAATCATAGTTTTATTGCAGTACTAGATATAATTACCTAAATCTATGTGCTAAAAGTGAAAAAAAAATTGAAAATTTTATACATGTCATTCAATCATCACACGGGCCAGAAAAAGGTGGCAAGACTGGAATGGTGCTGGCAGCTGCATGTCTCAGCTGACTGGGCTCTTATTGGAAACAGAGAAATGGAAAGCGGTGATGACATGGAAGATGGGTGGGTGGAAGGTAAAGAAATGAAATGAGTTGAAAAGAAAAATTTAGAAAGTGAATGGAGAATTGAACATCATGTGAATATGAAGTTTTTATTATGGACATGCTCGAAGGAAGGCTATGTTAGAGATATAGGAAGAAGTTTGCACCCTCTGCTACAGGAAGTGTTACCTGTTGTTTGTTTGGAACTAGTTGTCTGAATTATTGCAGGAAGTCTTCTTTGGTTTTGGGCTAGTGAAATAGATGTAGCCGATGTCCATTGACTAATAACTTGAAGTGCATTGGATCAATAGTGGTCAACTGGACTGCTCCATTAGTAAAGGCATGGCTTATTTCATATCGGCCCAGCCATCTTTTCTGTAGCTTACCTAGTATTTATTTGAATCTGGAATCATACAGTAATGCCCAATCACCAACTTGAAATTGTTTTCTCTTAATATGGGATTCATGCCACTTCTTCCTTTGTTTATGTACTATCTCAGTGTTCTCTAATGAAGATTTCTACATTTCATCCAGGGAATTGAGATGTAGTAGTTGCTCTTTCTGTGCTACAAGAAGGTCAATGTTTAACTTCATCATTGTGTGCAATGTTTTGTTCTCAAATTCAATTAGTAACATTGCTTCTTTCCCATATAATAACTTAAATTGAGTGAACTTGTGGTGGTCTTCCAAGTTGTTTTGTATGCCTAGACGGCTTCTAAGAGCCTGATGCTCCAATCTCGGCGGTGTAGATGAACAATTTTTTGTTAAAATTGCTTCAATCTCTCAGTTTGTAACTTCTTCCTGACCATTGGTTTGAGGATGGTAGGGACTAGATTTCTGATGTCTGATGTTGTATTCCTTTATGAGTTATGTTATCAGATTGGATGTGAATTGTTCTCCCTGATCAGTTACAAGTTCTCTTGGCACTCCATATGTGGTGAAGATTTCCTCATACAAAAAATTTGCTACTGTATGATCCCTCGTGTGCTTCATGGCCTTTAGTTCGACCCATTTGGTCAGATAATCAGTACACACCAAGATGTATGATTTCCCATTAGATGGAGGATATATTGCCCCAATGAAATCCATGCCCCATTTGTCAAATAGTGTTACCACTACTTGTGGATTCAAGGGCATTTCATCTGATTTCATTGGACAGCCCATCCTCTGACATTTATCACATTTCCTTGTGTAATTGGCTACATCCTTGTGAAGTGTGGGCCAGTTACATAACCTGTGGTTAATATCTTCAGGGCTGTCCTCTTAGATGCAAAGTGTCATCCACATGGCTCATTATGACAAGAATGAAGGATATCATAGGGTGAACCCACAATAGTGGGTTACACTTTTTCATAGGAAGCAATTCCTCACAAAATCTGTGAGGTGGGAGGATTTAGTTGAGTACTTTTGATAGAAAGTACCTGATTATTTCGATCGAAACTTTCTTAGCTTTGATCGAAACTACCTTTTTTTCTTAGTTTTAATCAAAACTAACTAGTGAAGATTTTACATGGGTTTTTACCCATACCCATGTTAAACTAAGAAAGTACTTTTAATAGAAATTACTTTTAATAGAAAGTAATTTCTATCAAAACCCTCTGATTAGAGGCCATTTGCAGAGGCTAACAGAAATCTACAGTTTTCAGGGCTTTGGGGCTCAAGCGCGGGGCTCAAATGGAATAATAAAGAGATGTTCTTTTGCATTGCACAAGTACTTTGAACGAGCTTTCTAACAAATATATAATTGATAATTTTTGAATTAATTAGGTCTATGTTTTTTGACGTGCATCAAATGTAGGTTTTTATCCAATAAAAACCTCCAAGTTTGACGTTCAATGAAAAATAGTAGAAAAGAGAAACAAATATTTGAAAAATAATAGTGCTCTTTGGCTTTGAGTCTACTTTATATCAAAAAAAAATTGAATTTTGATAAATACACAATAAGTTATAAGCTATGCAGTCAAGATATGTCAAAATTACAATTTATTATACTTAAAACATTCATAAAATATGAAATAATCATGATAAAATCATAAAACCAATTTCATGCCCTCTGTATGGATGTTACAAAGCAAAATTCAAAATAATTGCATTGATATATATTTTAGAAAGAAATTTATGCTCTATGAAGTCAATGTAACTTTTTGAAAATGACATTTTCAGCAACATAGCAATTTTTGTGGAGAAAAAAAACCATTCAAATCAATTCAAAAAAAAAAGAAAAAAATATATTTAGAATCTAGATAGAAAATTTTAAAACACTCTAGTTTACTTCATCTTCCAATTTCAAACATTTTAATGACAATATGCATCTAAATCTGAAAGTTTTTTCAAAATGTAGACTTCAATGTCTGTTTAGACAAAAAAGTGTAACCCACTATTGTGGGCTCACCCTATATGTCTCATCTTCTCTCACACACCTCCTCATGACTTGGTCTAGGCCAGTATAAAATAGTGTGTTGTCAATCCAAGAGAATTGGAAGCTTTTCTCTACAAGCATTCTCATGTCCTTAAGAGAGAAATGTGTGGGCATTTTGTTAGTTGCAAGGTAATTAGCTATATCAGCATACCATAAACTCTTGATGGAAATATGAAACAAGTTCTCATCATGGAATGTGTCATCTATCATAGTATTGTCTATGTCAGCATGCTAGATTCTGGATAGATAATTAGCTACTACATTTTCCTTCTATATCTTGTCAATGATGGTTATGCCAAATTCCTGCAAAAGAAGACAACATCTTGCTAACCTGCCTGAGATGACAGGTTTTTTCATGAGATAATTGATTGTTGCATGGTTAGTATGAACAAATATGGGATAGCATGTTACATAATAGAAGAATATATTTAGAGCATAAACTACTGCTACTAATTCCTTTTCAGTCACTGTGTAATTTAACTCTGGTCCATGCAAGCTTTTGTTGATATAGTAAATTGCATTTTCAAGGTTACTAGACTTTATTCCTCAGACAACACCTATTGCATAGTGAGAAGCATTTGTATGTATGTGGAATGGTAAAGACCAATCAGGGCTCCTAAGTATTGGCGTAGTTGTCAAAAGTGACTTGAGCTGCAGGAAGGATTCATCACAGGCTTTTGTCCATGACCTCTTTTGTAAGCAAGGTGTACAAAGGACTAGCTATTTGACTAAAATTTTGAATGAAATGCCTATAATAGCCAGCATGCCCTAAGAGAAATCTAACATCTTTTTGCTTAGAAGGTGTAGGCAATTTGATAATTACCTCTATTTTTGCAGGGTCTACCTAGATTCGAGCTTCTGAGATGAAATGTCCTAGAACTGTACTCCTTCCTACATCATCATAAAACATTTCTCACTGTTGAGAGACAGGTTGTGTTCTTGAAATCTGATTAGCACTTTTTCCAAGTTCTTCAAGGCTTGCTCAAAGGTGACACCAAATGTAGTGAATTCATCCATGTATATTTCCATGCAATCATGTGATATGTCAGCAAAAATGTTGATTACAGCTCTTTGGAAAGTAGTTGGGGCATTACATAAGCCATAAGGTAATACTGAATAAGCATATGTTCCCTAGGGGCATGTAAATGTAGTCTTCTCCTAATCCTCTGGAGCAATGTTGATCTGGTTGTAACCGTTGTATCTCTTAAGAAAGGAGTACTTCTTACCAGCCAAAGTGTCTAACACTTGATCAATAAATGGAAAGGGAAAATGGTCTTTCTTTGTGGTATTGTTCAATTCCCTATAATCTACATGTATCCTCCATTTACCCCCCTTTTTAGGCACTATGACCAAAGGTGATACCCATTTACTATCAGAGTTTGGATAAATAAAACCAACATCCAACAACTTTTGCAATTTAGTTTTGACTATTTCTCTCAGTGTTGTGTTAATTCTTCTCTGAGGTTGGCGGAGTGGTAGTCTACCTTAATTGATGTAGATTCTATGTGTCTAGAGCTTTGGGTTTAGACCTTCCATGTCTCTATAAACCCAAGCAAAGTATTGTTAATGCTTACACAGGAGTTGGTTTAACAATGCCAATTGTTGTGATGGCAGCTTATTGTTAACATGGAGATTGTGACCAGGGGAAAGTTCCATAGTGGGTGTTAGCTCTATCATTGACACTTCAGGTATTGGGCTTGTAACTACTTCACAGGGTGGCAACTGATTTATTATATCAGGACTTGATGGAAAGACACGGTCCTCATAGGTACACAAAATTAGAACAGAGCTTTCGGAAACATCTTTTTCTATGACACACTCATTGGTAAGAATACTCTATATCACATCATCTTCTTCTTGCATTTTCAAAAAAGATTGTCTGTGTAACATCATGAGCTGAGAAATAGAATTTAGCTCATCTTCCTCATCTCCTAAATATGGCCAAACAGGATCATTCAAATCTTGTTGGAGTTAGGCAAGAGGGTATAATGCTAGCTTCTTTATTGCTTGGTCATTTTAAATTGTCATGTTTCCTAATCTGCAAATAATTTTTCCATCAGTGGTGGCTAATCAGGGTCTTCTAAAGATAAGTGGATAGCCAGCAAAGTTTACTTTAGGTGATAATATGAGAAAGTCAGCAGGGTATTCCCATGAATCCAAGGTGACTACTATATCCTCTATGATACCATCTGGGGTGACAATTGAATTGTCTGCAAGTTGTAACATTGTTGGAGTGGTTCTCAAGCCCTCTATACTCAACTTATTCATTGTATCCTTATTTGTAACATTTATAGCTTCTCCCAAATCAACTAAAGCATTTTTCACAGATTGACCATTAATTATCAAATCAACAACTGGGCTTCCATGGTCAGAATACTTTGGTATAACTATCTTTCCCACATGATATCTTCAATTTGAACTATAACATGGACTATTTGAGGATCCTTTTTCTTTCATCCAGGCTTTTTGAGGCATGCTTATTTATTATCTTTTCCATAAAGAGGAACATCTTTGATAGCTTGGAATAGAGGAATCTGGATATGCATGTTTTTCAGCTGCTCAAGGATATCAAATGGTGTTTCTTCTTGGGATATAGGTTTCTCCATGCTAATCTTGTGTGGAAAGGGAGGATTAACTGAGGTGTGAACATCAGTTTTGCTAGATATATCAGTTGGTTGGACAGTATTTTGTAGTGTAGCTTCTAGAAGTGGCGGTGATGTTGCATGAGTGTCTGCAACTTTCATAATAATAGGATGTTCAAGTGCATGAAGAGTGGTACTAGATATCGAATGGATATCAGATATCTCTAGTGCATAAGTAGGGTATTGTTGAGCATCATTAGTATACATTGGTTGTTGTTGTTGCTTTTTGTTAGGATTAGGCTATGGCTGAGTAGGTAACTGGGTTGGCTTTGGATTAGGACATGTGGCTGCAGGAGGTGACATTATTTCATGTTGAGGTACTGGAGGTGGTAATTTTGGATAACTAGTATTTTGGTTAGGCCATTATGGAGGCCCTCTCCACTGGCTATTTTTTTACCAATTCCCCTGTGGTGGTTGCTATTGATTTTGAGGCTGAGGCCAATGGTTTTTTTGTTGATTAGGCCACTGGTTATTCTTTTGGTTAGGCCACTAGTTATTCTGTTGGTTAGACCACTAGTTATTCTATTGGTTAAGCCACTAGTTATTCCAAATAGGTTGGGAGTACTAAGAAGGATTCTGATAATTTTGGTTTTTCCATTGACTATTATAAGGATTGGAAAATTGCAAAGGATATTAAGGCATACCTTGTCTTGAATCCCATGGCCAACATTGAGCAAAAAAAAAACACTTTCTCATCATCTTCTTCTATCTTCATGTACTCAGTAGGCAAGTGTTGATTCTCCAAGTTCGCCACTAGCTTGCATCCATAGTCTTTTTTTTGTTTGTGGCAATAAGGACAATACTCAGCTAACTGAGATTCAGCATCTGCATGATTCTTCTTGACATTCATGGTATCCATATGTGTAGCAATATCATTAATCATGTCTTTCTTGAAATCTAACAGTAGGTTAGATATTTCCATCTTGGAAATGCCTGAGATGATCCCCTTAGTGATTGTAGACCGAAATCCTCTACCCTTCTTTACAGGTGATCATGAATAGTTGAGACAAATTTTATTGATATCATCCCAGGAAGATTGGGATATGTCCCCTCCAGCCATGAGGTCTAGTTCTTCTAGGTAGCTATCATTTACTCCCCTTAAGAAGATGAGTTTCTGTGAATCCTCCTCCGACGCATGTTGGGGATTCTTCTACATTTTGTACAAGAAACGTGAAACATATTCCTCTAGAGTTTCATCCTCCTTTTGTGACATTCAAAAAATGTCATCTCCTCTTGGGTCACCCCCCTTGAAATACTCTTTGTATTTCTATAGAAATAGAGTCTTCATCTCATCCTAGCTAGTTGTTGCATTAGCTCCTAAGCCCATAAACCATCATAGGGAAGACTCTTTCAATGTTTCTAGAAACAACTTGAGCTTGTGACCATCAGTATTATAGTTAAATCTATGAAAAAGAATGTCAAACTCAAACAAAAAGGTGTCAAGATCTTATGTTACCAGGCCATAGAAATTTGGTAGTGCAACATAGGGTATGTTCTTAAGATTAGCATTGTTAATAAGGCTTGGAAGAGGGAATAGAAAGGTAGGTTGTGCCATTATTGGAGGTATTTGGAAATGTAGTTTTTGTTAGAAAGTAACATTAGCTACAGGATGATGAATGAAAAGTGCACTTGGGGCAGAATTATCAAGAAAGTTGGCCAAAATTTTAGCAAAAGTTTGAATTCCAACTATATCAAAAGGCTCTACTTCAGAGGAAGATGTTGCAGGAAATTCAAGACTTGCGTCAACAGAAGGTAACTCAACTTCTTCAACTTCTTCATTCAGATTTGCAGAATCTCCTAGAAAAAATCTTCCATATTCATCTCGTCTTTTTCCTCTTCGACACATGCAAGTAAATTCTTCACACTTGTGAAGCAAGTTCAAGACTTCAAACTACTATCTAGAAAGTAGGAAACTATCTAAAATGACTCAATAAGATTCTCAGCTTGACACCATCCCTGGCAACGATGCCAAAAATGAACCACCTCACAATAGGTACTAGTAATCACATGCCAAAGAATCTCCTAGGAATAGTATATTCAAACTAAGGATTACTTTTCCCACCATGAGGTGCATTTGAATTTTCAACCCAAGGAGATATGCTTGAAATGGGATAATGCGATATATGCACTAATTTTCTCAGAGAGTCATACTACCTATGCTGCAGGAAGTAAATAAATGCATGAAAGGAACCTATGCTATTGTTGTAGGAAAGAGACACTCTTGACTACTTAATGGAATTAATGCTGAGAACTGCAAACTTAACTTAAATCTATTCTATCAACTCAGGGCATCTACTATAACTATCCTTGCAGGTGTTGCAGGAACATTCATGAAGTATGATGCTGCAGGAAGAAATACAGTAAACTCCTATTCAAAATGTTGTAAATGCTGAAAATAAATCTACTAGAACTCTATTCTAATCCACCTACCAAGTGGGACCCCTTGGTTGGCTTCTGCTAACTACTAACATAGAAGGTAAACCAAAATTACTTCATTATATTTTAGAAACTAATTACATAGGAACAATGCACAGAACTGGAGAAGTAACTTGTTGTGAAAGATGCAACGATATATTTCCAAAAACTCTAAACTTACAACATAATAATCAAATCCCTATAAATAGAGGATTTACACTTATTCAAAACAAAAAGATAATTTCTTACTTAAATCTCTCCATAGAAGAAAAAAGGAACGGAACAGCCCACGACATATGAAATAAAGTCTGGATGACTAATTCGTCAGGATAATGAGTGCCGGGGAAATATTGCAGAGCTATACTCCTATATTCTCTGGAATAGTAGCTCCTCCAATGTAGCATTCGTGTCTTTCGGTGCCATGATGACTTCCCCATCGTATTTGGACTTCAATGTTTCTTCTTCAATGTTGTCGACCACTCTCAAGTTGCTCCTTCTTCTTGGCAGGTTATTTATCATGCGGAAATGTATACAAGTAAACTTAGTCAAATCAATCCAAATATTAGAACACACATTCTGATAGCTACACAAAGTACTTCAATATATATATATATAGTATTAGCAAAATATGACATAACTATCTACCCATAGGCTTAACGGTTCTAATTGTACTTTAACACAAGTTCAAGTAGTTATAGGTCCACAAATATCTTGGTAATGTTTACAAAAAAGTATCAAGATTAACATAAAATAGAGACAATAAATTATCTCATCATTACTACTGCATGTAACATTGATGTAGAAACATGTGACAAAGGCAAAATCTTTAATTGCCACCCCTGAGCTACCAGACACAAAAAAACATATATGATATGAAAGCTCAACTAAACTTGGAGAAGTTGACCCTTGAGCATTTACAAGAGAAATGGGAGAAACTCATGGAAAATCTCCAGAAGACCCATCCCAACATTTTTGACAAGTTGTAAGTTATTTATTTTTTCCATTATTTTCAAAAAAGAGGGAAAATATATGTAAACAAGGAAACATATGTATAGTATATTTATATATACCGAGAGCATGTACAAAGTGGGAGTCAGCATGTATAAGTTATGAGTTACTAGGTGTACATATAAAGTTTTTGATACTAATGCCAAAGGGGGAGAATTTTACTCCATATTTGTTTTATGGTTGTTATTAGTATTCAAATTGCACAATGAAAAACCAAGTCAAAGACAGTCTAGTCGGTAATGATCACCGAGCATAGAGTCAACCGAATATAGTGATCACCGAGCAGAGCATACACCAAGCACCAAGAGACAGTATTCACCGAGTGAACCAACAATTACATAAAGGTTTGTAATGGCACATTATTCTAGGTAAAAAAATTTACCAAGCTGGATAATTGATTACCAATATTGAGGAGGACATTAATTGCGGATGTAATCATTGATTGGTTATGTTTCATTTGTATAGATGATCAAGGTAAATTTTTTAAACTGTTGATCTTAGGTTTTCTAAGATCTTGTAAAACCCTAATTAGGTCAAATAGTTTGATATATGAATGTCAAGATATTATTTTAAAATGTAATGATCAGAAGTATGATCAAGTAGTCCTTGCACTAAGGACATCTAAAGGGGAGACAAGGTTTTTAGCACAAGGATTTCATTGAAGAATTTAGTTTAATCAAAATAGACACAAGGCTATCGTATAGTATAGAAGAGTAATCTCACAAAGTTGTGTCCTACTTTTAGGCACGAAGAAAAATCATGCGGATGATTTTTTCATTTTTGACCCCTTCGAGTGAATTGGGGTGTTCATGCGAAGGGAAAAACCCCTTCGTGCAAACTAGATGAAACGAGGGGTTCACTCGAACTAGACCCAATTTGAGAGAACCCTATGAATCAAAAAAAACAAGCAATTTGTGTAAATTTTCCATGAGGGGTTCACTAGAAGGGGTTTCTCTCTAACCCCCTTCACTAGAAGGGGTGTTCAAGCAAACCCCCTGAATTTGGCCTTCCTCTCCAAAGCCAACAAATTTCTGCAATTTTTTTCCCTTTGAAGGTATGAATCAAGGACCAAGTAAAACAATCTACTAAAACCAATATGGAAGATGATGCTACTCAAAACAAGATTTACAATGAATATGATTTTAATATATATTGAGCTCATTGTGACTTTCTATTTTTAGTTTAATTAAACATAGGTTGTCTAGCCATTTAGCAACCTCTCTCTTTGGCGTTTCAGAAAAATTAGTAAATTAGGAAAACAAATTATGAAAAATATGTAGGAAAAAACTATGTGTGTTATCTTTCTATGAAAAAAATAAAAAATCAATTTCGATATATACAAATCAAGTTAGAGCGATCCAAGTGACCGTATGTCTAAATTACAGTTACTGTCACTTTAGAACTTAATAAAGTATGAAATATTGACCCAAAATGAATGAAACCAATTGCATCTTTTAGATATTTAAGTTAAAAATATAACATTGAAATAATTACATCATTATCATATTTTTAAAAAAAATTATGCTAATCCAAGTGACAATCACTCCTTAAAAACACTATTTTTCACACAAACCACTTTTCGAAGGAGAAGGAAAAATTAATTTAAATGAAATTTAATTTTTTTTTAAATATATGTTTATAAACTAGAAATAAAATTCTAAAATACTCTATTTTATATCATCTTCAAATTTGTAATACTTTTGCGGAAATAGGTGTTCGAAAGTGAAGTTTTTTCTCAGAATAGTGTTCTTAGTGTCTGGCATGCCCAAAAATGCAACAACTTTTTTTTTAACGGTGAAAATAATGTCTAAATGATCACAGTTAAGGGTTTACAGAGCGTGAAGAGATAAACCTGTATCTACTCAAAGGTTACTAGGTAGAAATGGAATGATATCACTTGCAGGGCCAAGGGGGATCATGTCCTTATGACAACATCCCTCAACCCAAATATAACAATAATTTTGGTTATACGAGTTTACTAGAGGGGGGGTTTCCTTACCTCATTTCATTTATGGCTAACTATGTTTTTCAGAATGTGTATTAAGCCTACACCCTAACCAAAACTCCTTAATAGATAAACTATTGTTTCCATTTCTAGATGTAACCTAAAACCCTAAATTTCAGACATCACAAGAGTTATAATGATAACACTATGTTTACAATGGCCAATATACTAGCCACATGTATTGGTCCCATAAATGTGGCATTACCGGGTTAAAGTTGCATTCTTTTGGCTATTTAAAACTTTATGATCTATAAAATTTCTCCCTCTAGAACATAGGTAAATTTAACATTTACTAAAGGTGTCATTGTCTAAAATAACTAAGCCAACAATTCACCAAATTACCAATCCAATGTTAATAAGAAACTTAAGTTACACTCTATTCCTTATTAAATATAAATCAGCATGTATTTAAATCACCATGGTTAATAAAAGAATAAAATCTTAAAATTTAATAGTGCATAGTCTTTTTAAATTCCTAGTCTAAGATTCAATTAATATCAAGTTAAACGTCAAATTCCTTAATTCCCTTCCATAGTGATATAGAATCCTCTAAAATTTCAATTAATAATAAATAGGTCATGATAACGTTATACCAAACAATATCATTAAAATTATTCTTAAAGGTTCACTCCTTTTAAAAAAAAAATCAATTAATTAAATCTTAAAATGTTCTCCTCTTTTATTTTTGGATATAATTTTATTAACATAAGAACTTACCACAATTAATAATTATAATATTAGCATTAAAAAAAACCATATTATCATACATTAGTCCATCCTTAGGTTTAAATCCATAAATCTTATAAAAGGGTGTTGAATTTTTAAAAAAAAAACATTTATTAAGAACTCCATTTTACTTTTCCCTCCAAGACAAAAAAAAAAAATTAGAAACATCTCCACAAATTTTTTTTTAAAAAAACAACATGATGAGCAAAGACAAATGTCAACTCCAATTTTGAAATCCCCTAACCGTAATTTCAAAATTAGGGTTAGGGCTCAAAATGAGAGGAGGCAAAAGTGAAGCTAATCTTTTCTTGCTTCATCTCCTTCTCTCCTCCTCCTATCTAAAACCCTAAGGGTAACTCATTTTTTCTCTTCTCCTTGTTATTGTTTTGCAGGTTTGGAAGCCATGAATACAAGTTTGTGAGTTTAATCTTGGATATACCTATTGTATATAAATACATTTACACAGTGTTGTATATATATTTATATACAATATATATATGTTGCAGTTAGAAGAGGTTGTGCTGAAGATGGGGTTGCAGCCACGTGTTCCTTTTTTTTGTTGCCCAAGGTGCAGGTGTTCCTACAAGAGGCCTCGAGGGGGGTTCATATTTCCTCATGAGCAAGAGGGTGGGGTGAGGGTGTGAGACATGCCACCACCACCCTAGCGGCAGTGCCCCCCACGACCCATCGCAGTCAGCGGTGCAACTAATGTTGTGGTGAGGCCGTGGTGACCACGGTCGCTGCGAGGTGGGGTTGTGTCCCCCCCTATGTCCTTCCTTAAAGGAAGGCAAGTGGGGTGTGGGGTGGGCTTCGGCCCGCTCCCCCCTTCGCATGCTGCAATTTTTTTTTGCTTTAAAAAAAATCTTTTTTATAAATATTTTTTTTTTGTTTTAAGACAATTTATATATATA
>MU225601.1:5772-20217 GCA_018584345.1 Thuja plicata | reverse complement strand
CAAAAACTCCCTCCCCCTATTTAGGCAATATATTGACCCCTTTTTGCCCATTTTAAACCCCCAAATATGAACACACGTGATAGCATATTGCCTCTTCAGTGAAGAACCCATGATGAACACTAAGAGGAATTTAGACTCATGTTTGATGGTGGTGGATTGGAGGATATTGTGATACTAAAATTTGGAGAAAATATTAACAAAGTTTAATAAGCCTAATTAATTAATTAAATAGTTATAAAATAATTGATTTACTTGGAGGGTTTAGGAGATAAGATCAATATTTATTTAATTACAGGTGAGAAATAAAGATAAAGGATGAAAAAAATAATTAAATAAATAATGATTATTTATTTAATTAATAGATAGGATAAGTGAACTTAAATGTGATCAGGTATGATTGAATTTAGGTGCCTAAATTTTGCCTCTCTTTGATATGATATCATAAATGCAAGAAGTAGAGTTGTATCAAAAAAGAATAAAACATAGTGGGTAGAAAGGGATGAAAACTAATAGCATGATAGTCCAATAATTGAAATAGAAAAGAGGGATGATGAGACAAAATATGGTAGGACCCCTCAAAAGGACAAGTGAGTTTGAAGAACACAATTCTACTCTTGAATGATGAGAGGGTTAGAAGATAAAGGATAAAAGGATAGGGAAAATAGATTGAAGAATATTGGGATGATTGAAAGATGGGCAAAGAGGAAGGATAGATGATGATAGTCATGGTGCAATGGTGTAATCAACCTTGATTTGATATAATAGTTAAAATTATACACCAAGGTATAAGGAATCAAGGCATGACATGCCAAGTATATGAGATAAAGGTCAAATTAAATCTTATAGTTGACCATGATATGAAAGATAATGATACCATTATGGAAATATGACATAACTATTGTGATAAATTGAAGTAATTAAAATGCACACAACCAAAAAGAAATCATGCACAACACACCAAAAATAAACTAATATTTTTCCCCTTATGAAGCTAAAAAGTCAATTGATTAGTTAACAATAAGAACAATGCATATTACAAATATTGTATTGTTAATATTAAGAAAACCATGAGGTTTGGGAAAAATTTGTATCCCTATAAAAATCATTAGATTAAAAAATTATTAATTAATTTGGGACTAAAATTGATGGATTCTTTTAGATGATGGGATAGATTGAATAATTGGATTGTATGGATTATGATTGATTGGATTTATATGGGGTGGAATAGGGGGGGGAGATAGAATTGAGATACATGGGAGGATAAGATGGTGATAGGATTGATGAACTATAACTGATTGAATGTTTGAAGATGATAAGTTGATGATCGCCGAGCTGCAAAAGTGAATGCAAGACATTAAATAAGTTAATGAATTGTATTGTCATTGATGTCAACCTGATATAGTTTGATTGTTCATACACATAATATCATAACCTTGAAGATCTGAAGAGACAAAGTTTATGTTGTCGGTAAAATATAAAAAGTCTGTATACACCGAGTGACAATGAACACTGAGCAGTTCATAGTGTATACCGAGCAAGTGTATACAGAGAAAGTGTATACCGAGCACCGCAGTTGCTGGAGTTAATTACCGAGCATAACTGAAGTTGGTACTGAGCATAACTGAAGTTGTTACTGAGCATAACTGGAGTTGATGACCGAGCAAAACTGAAGTTAAATAATGACAAAATTGCTTTGCTGGAAGAGCTATATTTAGGGATTTCCTGATTGATTTCTTTATTATCAACGATCAGTTAAGCTAAAGAAAAGAAGGAGATTTAAAGCACGTTTTATTCACAGTTATCAAGGAGAGATTTATGGAATAAAACTAAAGGAGAGATTTAAAAGATAAAGCAACACGTGGCGAGTTTTTTGGATCAAGAAGAGATCTATGACAAAAACAAGGAGATTGAGTGGATAATCACGTCTATATAAAGAGATAAGGAATTCATTATCAAAGAGACAAATGCTGAATATATTCTGGTGAAGATAGAATTTTTCATACAGATTTGATCATACAGGCTGAAGAAAAGAGCCAAGGAATTCTACGGACATCGAGCAACAAAGACAGAGCATTCACCGAGTTTAAGAAAGAAAGAAAGCAAAGGAACTAAAGTGTATATTGATCAGAGAGGTATTATTGGACTGAAAATAGATCTAAATATTTGCAAGTTAAACTTGTATTTTGAACAGATCATTTACTGTATCAGTTTAACCATCAATTCAGAAAATCTCTTAACCGAGTGGGATTTAATAGTCCTTATTGTATTGAGATACTCAAGAGTATCAAAAGGTTTTCTTGTTGACATCATAGTGAGTTCTAGGTAAAAATATAAAATGTTGGTTTTAAATCCTCTAACAAGGTCGCACTTAACAATGATAATCCTTAAAGGATCAGAAGTCGTCAGTAGTATACAAGCAGACAGTTTCGGTCGGTCATGATCACTGAGTGACAACACTCACCGAGAAACAACATTCACTGACCGCAGTGGTCACCGAAATGATTTGAACATTGAGAGATATATCAACCAAGCATCAGTCTAAAGAGACATCACTGAGCATCAGCCTACAAAGACATCACTGAGCACCAGTCTACACCGAGAGACAACATTTCACTGGAAAAAGAAGATCTCAAACTACACATCAGCTAAAGCACTTTAGTCTTTAAAATAGATTTTTTCTTAGTTGGACAACTGTTTCTTGTGGATCAAGAAAAGAATAAATGATGGATTTAATTAGTTTAACTGATTGTAATCAGGCAAACTAGGAGATCAAGGTCAAGTTGTAAACCTTTGATCTTAGAGTTATTCAAGAAAAGTGTGAAACCTAATTAGGTCAAAATATTAAATATATAGACGTATTAGTCAATAAAGAACATGATGATTGTAGCTACCAAGGAAATCTATGGATCAGATAGAGGATTTCATGCAGAAGGACAGATAAAGAAGAATTCAGTTATGAAGAACTATATTCAAGGCTACCGAGTAGAACAAAGGTATTATCCATCACAATAGGTGATATACATTTTGTGAACTTAATGGATTTGTAATCAACAATTCAAGATTGCAAGCTATCAGGAGAAAGATTATTGAAAAATTACAAGAGAGAATTTGAGATACAGAGACTTACTGAACATCACATTGATATCACCAATCAAATAGTTCTTATGAGTCATGAGGCCAACCGAGTGAATATAGAACTTAATGGAGAATTGGAAGCTATTGGTGAACTAAAGGAAGAAAATGAGAAACTGAATCATGAAGCAAAGATTCAACAAAAACATAATGATATGATTGAAAGAAAGCTGAAGAAAGTACAAAATGAATGGATGAATTTCTGAATGGACAGAGAAGACTCAACAATAATACCAATTTAGGGTATATCGAGCATGGAGAATCATCAAACCGATCTGATCAAAGGAATTCCTACACAAATCCAAGACCAAAGAAGCGTTCATGTAACCACTATGGAAAACCAAGCCACACATCAAATTTTTGCAAGAGCAAAGCAAAAGGTATTCCTAAAACTACTTCTACATTCATAGGTAATTGTTATAACTAGAACAAGCATGGAAACAAAGCACATGAATGCAGATCTAAGATGAAAAAATAAAAGAATAAATCTTACATGGAAAAAAATTGTTGTACTTGCAAAATGTATGGCCACACATTTCATGAATGCAAAAAAAGGATAAAACAAGTCTGGAAACCCAAAGATCAAGAAAATGCATATCAACCGCGAAGAGTTGGTAATACATATGTTTGGGATTACAACACTTGGATAAATTGCACAACATATGGTAGATATGGATATATAACTGCTAACAGTATGAGGAAATGGATAAGAAGATCTAGAAACTGGACTAACCCTGGAATGGCATGCTTACACTATCATAAGGTCGGTCACTTAAGCAAAGATTGCAAAGACCGAGTGATAGAGTCAAGCACTTTTACAAATGGAAATACTATTGAAGACATCAGGAGAATGAGAAATCAAATGTGGAGGAGAGCTTAAAACAATGATAATGATGGACCAAGAAATACTATTGGTTACACCTCATCTAATGGACTAGGTGATTCCACCACCCCCGCCTAAGCAATACAAGTAAGTATGGAACTTTGTTCTACAAAGTTGTATTTTACATCAGTTCCTATATTCATTGAGAATATGCCAAATTACCATGAATGAAGATGCACTATGGTATTGCATGTTATGTTTTGTGAATCTAGTCTGGTCAGTTAATATAAACCGAGCATAAACTACATGTCGGTAAACATATGAAAGATAACTGAGTTGACACTATATACCGAGCATCGTCGATAAACATGTGAAAGACAACCGAGTTAACACTATGTACCGAGTATTGTATATTCATCGAGCTAAAGACTTTGGTTTATTAACCAAGCATCTACATTTTGTCAACCAAGTAGTAGGTGAAGCATTTAATGCATGACTTAGGTTACATTTTTCTATAAAAAGGGCAAACATGAACTCATTCATTCACCCAATGTTAAAGAGAAGAGTGTAGAGAAAAGAAGAGAGATTCACAACGATAAAATTGCAGAGTGATTCAAAACACCTCTAAAGCAACTCCAATAGATCTCAAGCATTCTCAACAAGCATCTAGTGATTATCAAGCCTAATTGAGCTAACAGGTCATTTGTGAATAAGCCCTAATTTTAACGAACAATGGAAACCACTTCTTGAACCTTGAAGATCAAGATGGAAAAAGATAAGAAGGTCGTTCTAATCAAGAACTCAAATTTTGAAGAACCAAACTAAAAGTTATGTCCTGAGGTTGCTACTCAACCCGACGACAAGGAAGCATTCTCAAGTATCCCACCTAGGGTTTTACTGGTTGAAGACATCCAAGCATACATTCACTGCAAAGTTGCAGAGATTGGAGACATTGATCTTGAAGAAACTTATCAGAAGCTATGCAAGGATGAAAACCTAAAAGATGAGTACAAACACATTGAAGTGAAAGGGTTAACCAACACCCTACTGTTCCTGAAAGAATTCAAGACAAAATGGATTCGCATTGTGCTCAGCCGAGTTCATGACAAAAAAATGTGGTTAGATGAATGTAAGGCAATCACAAAGGATGTGATTCATGCAGTAACTGGATACCCAATCACTGAGTAGGAAAAATCCCTAAGGCACCCTAGACGCCCCGAGATTGAAAAAATAACTGGAGCCGAATGGGACGGCAGAGGTCTGAAAGTTAATTAAATCACTGACCCTGAAATGAAATTTGGTGCATATGTGACTGGATACAAGATATTTAAAGAAATAAGAATGAACAACATTGCTTGTGGAGCAATTGACACAACATGCAAGATAGTAAAGAAGGGAGTGGAACTAGAACTAGCCGAGTTTCTACTAAAACAAATGGAGAAAACATGAGAATAATTAGATCATCCCAATCTAATACATGTAAGTTTGGTTCTCTATTAATGTGCACATTCTTTTACTTTCAGAACTTCTTTCCTTCAGTCGGTAATGTCACTTGGGACACCAATCGGCCGATAACAACACAGATTAGTGATTACATTAAATCACTAGGAGATAATATCATTCCACTGTTGGATGGCTACTTCACAACATTTAAGAATATGATGTAGAAGAGGATGAGAATTCCTGCACAGTTGGTTGAACAATACAAAGATGAGATATTCTTTGTAGTTGACACCGACACTACACTCATCAAACCTTCCAACCCAAGAAAAACATGGTGACGACCATTAGAATATGAAATTGACATAGGTCTAGCTACAAAAGCCATTGAAGCCCTACTAAATGAACTAGTTGACAAATCTATAACCAAATTTGGCACATATGAGGAAGCCAACTCTCAATATCTGATGGAGAGTTGGAAAAAACAACAAATGCCACCGAGGAATAGTCACCTATCGGTGAAGGTAAAGATTTAAGTGATTTTGAGTCTACAAAATCAGATGTAGTGACACCAAAGGCAAAGAAAAAAAAAGTTACCGATGTAACAGGTGCATCAAGGACAAGAAGCAAAACAACTAAGGTAAATTAACCACCATTGAAGAAAGGTACAGTAAAAACATATATGAAAAGAAAAGCCTCAACCGAGCAACCAACACCGAGAGAATGGAAGAGATATGTGAGAGGAAAAGAAGATAAGGATGATATTGAAGAAGCAAAAAGAGAACAGAGAGTCCAAGCAGAAAAGGCCAAAATACCAAAGACAATTGATGAAATTACAGAGTCAATCATCAACATAGGCAGTATACAACATCATAAGATTAGACAATGGGGAAATATGTCTACCGAGGATTAGAAATAAAAATAGAAGAAGAAATCATTAAGATGATGGTAGCTTACAAGTATGTACCCCTACAATTTGGCAATCATATTCCACAGGAGCTACAAGATAAAATATCAGCTAGGTGGACATATGCACTACATATGGAGAAGTAGATGAGGGAGAAATCCCTAGTTGCATTCATCCCCAACTCCCCAGTTGAAGAAATTGACTCAACCATGAAGGAGTATGCAAAGAATTTTTTTGCAAAAACAAGAGCATACAAGGTATTGCAGAACAAGCTCAAAGATATTGACATTGAGAGCAATAAGATTTGGACACAAATATTTAATCCAACCGAGCAGGTACTGGCTATAACCGAAACTGCTCACAATGAGGAGAAGGAGACCACATCGAGCCCCGAGCACATTTTCATCAACAATACAAAACATGTCAATCCCATTGAATTGACCATAGAGGCAAGTAAGGTCATGGATGATGTACCCCAAAGTTTATGTGGTCGATAAAACATAAAAGGTTTGTATACACTGAGTGACAGTGAACACCGAGCAGTTCATAGTGTATACCGAGCACAACAATAACTGAGAAAGTGTTACCGAGTATAACTGGAGTTGATGACCGAGCATAACTGGAGTTAAGGAACAATGAAATTGATTAGTTGGCAGAGCTATAATTTAGGGGATTGACTGATTGATTGTTTTAATATCAATGATCAGTTAAGCTAAAGCAAGGTTGGAGATTAAAAATGCATTTTATTCATAATTATCAAGGAAAGATTTACAGAATAAAACTAAAGGAGAGCTTTATGAGATAAATAAAATCATGGCAAGTTTTACGGATCAAGGAGAGATCTACGACAAAAATAAGGAGATTGAATGGATAATCATGTCTATATAAAGAGACAAGGATTTCACTATAAAGGAGAGGAATGTTGAGTATATTTTGTGTGAAGATATAACTCTTCATATAGATATGATCATATAGGTTAAATAATAGAGCCAAGGAATTCTACAAACACTGAGCAACAGAGGACAGAGCATTCACTGAGCAGAATAAAGACAGAAAGCAAAGAAACTGAAGTGTATATTGATCAGAGATGTATTATTGGACTAACAATAGATCTGAATATTTGCAAATCAAAGTTGTATTTTGAACAGACCATTTACTGTATCAGTTTAACCATTGATTCAGAAAATTTCTTAACCAAAGGGGATTTAACAGTCCTTATTTTATTGAGATACTCAAGAGTATCAAAAGGTTTTCTTGTTGACAACATAGTGAGTGCTAGGTTAAAAGACAAACCGTTGGTTTTAAATCCTCTAACAAGGCTGCACTTAACAGTGTGTATTGTAACCTTTAAAGGGGTTGGCTCTTCACCAAGGTCACTTTAGAAGAGTGAAAATATTTTGGGTTACCGGTCCCAGGTGGTTTTTCCCATATTGGGTTTCCACGTTAAAATCTGTGTCAAATGTGTATATGTTTCATTGCGTTGATATTTTTTTTACACATTATTGAAACTTGATTGGTCGGTTAGCACTAAGCTTATTTTCTGCTACTTGGTAAAGTCCAGAATAGATAAACAATATATCTTACTGAACAGTTTATATTTGTTAAGATTAATTATGACATACATCTTGATAAAATTGGGACTATAAGATAACTGAAGGTATTATATTTGAGATAAGTTTTAAGTTGGATCTTTTGGAATAAATAATAAGGCCACTGATTCACCCCCCTCTTAGTTATTCTAACAATTGGTATCAGAGCTTTGGTGCTTGGAAGAAAATTTTAAAGGGACTTAAGATAAAGATCAAAAGATGAGTAAAAGGGATGTGCCTAAGTTTAACAAGGACAAATTTGCATCATGACAATGCATGATAAGACTTCATCTATATGGTATTGGAAATGATGTTACACAACACTTGGATATTGAATATGTTGCACCTACTAGACCTTTGACTTTTGATCAATTGAGAGAGAAACATGAACACAATTCTATGATGATAGAACTTGCTTCTTCACTAACCGATGTTGAATTTGAAGATGTGAAATCATGCACCTCTGCAAAGCAAATGTGGGAAAAACTCAAGATAGTACAAGGATGAGATGCCAATACGCTGAGAGCTAAAGCTGAAAGCCTAAGAGGAAAGTTTGATGACCTGAGAATGAAAGAAGGAGAGAACATCACTCAGTACAGTGACAGAATCAAAGAAGTTGTTAATGCTATCCATGGAGTAGGAGGAGTACTTGATGAAGAAATAATTGTAAGTGAAATTATAAGAACCTTACTACTTGTTTATGCTATTAGAGTATCTACAATTCAAGAAATGAGAGCAGTAGCTAGTAACAATGTTACTCTTGATAGTTTGATTCGTAGACTTATTTCATTTGAGATGAACAACTATGACAACATTTTCTTACCTACCATTGAGTCTGCATTCAAGTCTTCTCTGAAAATAAGAAAATCTAGTAGCAGACACACTATGAGAAATGATAGTGACAGTGATAGTGATGAGAAAGAACTTGATGAACTTGAAGCACTAATGGCTAGGAGATTACATAGAGGTAAAGGAAGATATACAAGTAAATTACCATTGGTATGCTTTAATTGCAAAGAAATTGGACATTTTTCTGCTAGATGCCCTAACAAGAGAAAGGATGAAAAAGACAACGACAGATCTTATGAAAAGAAGTATGACATAAGTGATGAACGAGACTGTAGAAGCAACCGAAACTCTGACCAAAGAGATAACCAAGATTACAAGGACAAAAGTAAGAAGAATTGTTACCTGGTTGAGAACAAAGCTGAAAATTTTAATACTGATTTTTGATGAAGATATTGAGGTAGTATTTGTTGCTATGAAGGATGATTTAGAAAAAGAAGAAAGGTATGTTGAAACAAAACTCATATCTTAAGTTAGCAAAAATGATGTCTAGATTATTGATAGTGGTTGTACTCATCACATGACTGGAGATAAAGAAAAGTTTGAAACTTTTAAATATTATAATGGTGGATCAGTTAGAATGGGAAATGACTCACCTTGCCTAGTTGAAGGAAAAGGTGCCATCATGTTAAATAGTCTGATCAAATGTGAAAATGTATATTGGGCGAAAGGACTTAACTATAATCTATTGAGTGTTTCATAGCTAAACAACACAGGACATCGAGTTGCATTTGAGAACAAAAAGATAATGGTCTATAATGGAGTAGGAAAGTTGATCAGTACTGGTGAACAAACAAAAGGTAATCTATTCTATCTTGATAATATTGAGACCACTTGTTTATTGGCTAGAAATGAAGACGTTTGGTTGTGGCATAAAAGGTTATGTCATGTGAATTTTGAGAACATGGTTAAGGTAAGTAAGAAAAGAAAAGTTAGAGGCTTACTGAGTATTTCAAAGCCCGACCATGTTATATGCAAGAATTGTCAAATAGGAAAAATGACAAAGTCTAATTTCAAGAGAAAAAACTACCTAGCTAATGCTATTATGGAGTTAGTCCATACTGAGTTATGTGGACCAATGAGAAAAAAGAGCTATTATGGTGATAGATACTTTATTCTATTTGTTGATGACTATTCTAGGATGATGATTGCCATGTTCTTAAAAGAGAAATCTAAAGCATTTAAGATGTTCAAATGGTATAAAGCTAAATTTGAAAAACAAAGTGGAAAAGAACTGAAATATTTATGATGAATTCACTAGCTTTTATAATGAGCATGGGATTACAAGACATGTTTCTACACCGAGAACACCACAACAAAATGGGATTGCTGAAAGGAGGAATAGATCAATTGTTGACTATGCTAGAACACTGATGATTGAAAAAGGCATCACACAAACATTCTGGAGACAAGCTGTAAGTAGTGTTGTCTATACACTGAACCGAGTTAAATTGAAGAAATACACAAATAAGACACCTTATGAGCTATGGTATGGATACACATCAAATGTGAGTTACTTCAGAATTTTTGGAAGTCAATGTTATATACTAAAATATGATATAAATGGGAAACTTGACTCTAAAAGTGATGAAGGAATATTTCTAGGATATTCTACTAAAAGCAAAGCTTATAAATGTCCGAACAAATATTCTAACAAAATCATTGAGAGTGAAAATGTTAAAATGGATGAATTTGCTGACAAAATGATGAAAAAGTAGAAAGGAACTTGAAGATTACAACAAATGTTTCTACATTGAAGAACCTGACAACTTGCTCGAGCGACAGAAAAATGCAACTGGGAAACAGGTTGCACACATAGAGAATCAGGAAAATGCTCATAATGCTGAACCGAGTGATGAAGATCAAAATAAAGATCAAAATGAAGAACAAATATTTGAACCTGTACTTTCTAAATATGTCTAAAAACACCATCCATAGGACCAGATCATTGGGGAAAAAAGAGCAGGAATGAGAACAAGAAGTAAGTCACTTAACAATAGATGTTTGATTTGTGATTTTGAGCCTAAATCTGTTAATACTACACTTGAGAATCAAGAATTGGTTAGTGCAATGAATGAAGAGATTGAACAGATTGAGAAGAATAAAACATGGACATTAGTACCTAGACCGAGTGACAAAAATGTCATTGGCACAAAATGGATTTTCAGAAACAAACTTAATGAGAATGGAGAAGTCACAAGGAACAAAGCAAGACTGGTATGCAAAGGGTATGCACAAGAAGAAGGTATTGACTATAGAGAAATCTTTGCACCCGTTGCTAGACTAGAAGGAGTAAGGGTTCTACTTGCTTATGATGCTTTAAAAATATTCAAGTATACCAAATGGATGTTAAATCTACATTTCTGAATGAAATACTAGAAGAGGAGGTATACATTGAACAACCTGAAGGGTTTGTTGATCCTAACAAGAGGAACATGGTTTGTAAACTACTAAAAGCCTTGTATGGATTGAAACAAGCACCGAGAGCATGGTATGAAAGACTTCACTCTTATCTCATAAGTATTGGATTTTTTAGAACAAGTGACAACAATAATTTGTATTTGAAAGGAGATACCGATGATAAGATTTTGATTGCTGAGATATTTGTTGATGATATCATATTTGGAGGTAATGATATACTATGCAAGTCATTTGCTGATGAAATGAGCAAAGAATTTGAGATGTCAATGTTTGGAGAGATCAATTTTTTTCTTGGTCTACAGATTCTACAACAGGATGAAGGCATCTACATCACACAATCAAAATACATTAAAGAAGTTCTGAAGATATTCAAGATGGAGGACTCCAAACCAGTTTGAACACCTATGGAAACCAAATGCAAATTGACAAAGGAAGACAAGACAACCGAGGTAAATCAGACCTTATACAAATCTATGATTGGTAAACTAATGTATGTTGTACACACTAGGCCTGATATAGCACATGCACTTGGCATAGCTGCAAGATTCTCTGCTAACCCTAAGGAATCACACATGACTGCTGTTAAAAGAATTTTGAGATATCTGGAAAATACTGAAGACTATGGTTTGTGTTACAATAAAGAAGGCAAATTTGAGCTACAAGTTTAAACAGATGCTCATTTGGTTGGAAACATAGATGATATAAAGAGCACTACAAGAGGAGCATTCTTTATGGGTGACAAACTTGTCACATGGATAAGTAAAAAGCAAGGATACATATCTCAATCCACTGCAGAAGCATAATATGTAGCTGCTATTGCAAATTGCTTTAACATTGCATGGATCAAGCAATTGCTAAAAGGTATGAACAAGGAAATTCTTGACCCAGTAATTATCTATTGTGATAATACAAGTGCTATAAACATTTCAAAGAGCCCTGTGATGCATGCTAAGACAAAGCACATATCTAATAAGTATGATTATTTGAGGGAACAAGTACAAGAGAAACATGTAATACTGGAATATGTACAATCTAAAGAACAACTAGCAAACATATTCACAAAACCATTTCCAAAAGATACATTTGAATACCCGAGGAATAAACTAGGGGTTCATCCCTTGTCTACTAGTCACTAAGCTGACTTGGAGGTTGCATCAGCCTACACATTATCAGAAGATTCATCATGTTGATGCAAGCTGATATATGGACTGCAATGACATATCAGTACATTGAAGGTACTTATATGAACCACACACCAGAGATATTGTTGGCTACTACAGAGTTATATATATTTTTTGGCATTGCTCTCAAAGGGAGAGAAAGATTCAATGAAATATCCATCAGGGAGAAGAGATTCTACAACATAAAGGGAGAGAAGATCTAAAGGTTAGTGTCAATGAAATAACCATCCACCAAAGGGAGAGAATTGGAGAGAGTTAACACTGCATATCTATCCAAAAAAGGGAGAAGAGATTCTACAAGAAAGGGAGAGACAAAATTGCTACACCTATCCATTGAAGGAAATGAAGAAAGGGAAAGCACACAACATAATAAAATCTACAGGGAGAGCTGTATGGAAAACATTCTTTGTTGTGATTAAACATATTAAATCTGAGCTAGAAGAGCTTACCGGGACTCATATATTTGAATCGATTATAGAACAATAAGTTTGGTATGTTATGGCATGCTTTATAATGCATATTTCATATTGTGTTGCCATCAATGCCAAAGTGAGAGATTGATGAACTATAATTGATTGAATGTTTGAAGATGATAAGTTGATGATCACCGATCTACAAAAGTGAATGCAAGACATTAAATCAGTTAATGTATTATATTTTCATCGATGCCAACTTGATATGGTTTGATTGTTCATACACATATTGTCATAACCTTGAAGATTTGAAGAGACAAAGTTTATGTGGTCAGTAAAACATAAAAGGTTTGTATACACCGAGTGACAGTGAACACCGAGCAGTTCATAGTGTATACCAAGAAAAACAATAACTGAGCATAACTGGAGTTGATGAATGAGCATAACTAGAGTTGATGACCAAGCATAACTGGAGTTAAAGAACGACAAAATTTCTTAGCTGGCATAGCTACAATTTATGGGATTGACTGATTGATTGTTTTATTATCAACAATCAGTTAAGCTAAAGCAAGGAAGGAGATTAAAAGTGCATTTTATTCACAGTTATCAAGGAGAGATTTACATAATAAAACTAAAGGAGAGCTTTACAGGATAAAGAAAAGCATGTAGAGTTTTACGGATCAAGGAGAGATCTATGACAAAAATAAGGAGATTGCGAGGCTAATCATGTCTATATAAAGAGACAAGGAATTAATTATCAAAGAGAGGAATGCTGCGTATATTTTTTGTGAAGATAGAAATATTCATAAAGATATGATCATACAGGTTGAAGAACAGAGCCAAGGAATTCTGCAGACACCTAGCAACAGAGGACAAAGAATTCACCGAGCAGAATATGGAGAGAAAGCAAAGGAACTGAAGTGTATATTGATCAAATATGTATTATTGGACTAACAATATATCTGAATATTTGAAAATCAAAGTTGTATTTTGAACAGATCATTTACTATATCAGTTTAACCATTGATTCAAAAAATCTCTTAACCGAGTGGGATTTAACAGTCGTTATTTTATTGAGATACTCAAGAGTTTCAAAAGGTTTTCTTGTTGACAACATAGTGAGTGCTAGGTCAAAAGACAAACTGCTGGTTTTAAATCCTCTAACAAGGTCGCACTTAACAGTATGTATTGTAACCTTTAAGAGGGTTGGCTCTTAGCCGAGCTCACTTTAGAAGAGTGAAAATATTTTGGGTTACCAGTCCCAGGTGGTTTTTCCCATATTGGGTTTCCACGTTAAAATCTATGTATCAAATGTGTATATGTTTCATTGCATTGATATTTTGTTTTACAAATTATTGAAACTTGATTGGTCAGTTAACACTAAGCTTATTTTCTACTACTTGGTAAAGTCCAGAATAGATAAACAGTATATCTTACCGAGCAGTTTATATTTGTTAAGATTAATTATGGCATACATCTTGATGAAATTGGGACTGTAAGATAACTGAAGGTATTATATTTGAGAGATAAGTTTAGGTTGGATCTTTTGGAATAAATAATAAGGCCACTGGTTCACCCCCCCCCCCTCTCAGTTATTCTAACAATCGGTATCAGAGCTTTGGTTCTTGGAAGAAATTTTTAAAGGGACTTAAGCTAAAGATCACAAGATGAGTAAAAGGGATGTGCCTAAGTT
>MU225600.1:845081-856575 GCA_018584345.1 Thuja plicata | reverse complement strand
TAGGATAAGAAGAAAAGTGGAGATTTTTTATTTAAATAAAAGAGGAGAAAATTCCTTTTAATTAAATAAAGGCTTAGGATAAAGTGATTTTATTATTTAATTAAAAGAGATTTTTTAATTAATTAAAAGAGAGTATGTTCTCTTAATTAAATAAGATTTTTATTTTATTTTTTTCTCTTTTTAAATTAAATAAGGCTCAAACCTTAGGAAATATTGAATTGATTATGATTTGATCAAGGAAATTGATATAATTGATATTGTTGATATTTGAAAATATTGATTCAGGGATTTGATAAATTGAGAAATGGGGCCCAAAGTCTAAGCGACCATTTTAGGGTGTATACAAATGTGAATTTGTTTTTTTTAAAATATAGAATGGTATAAATGTAAAGTTTTTTCTTTTGCATTTTTTACTGAATTACAACAAGTTAATTTTGTTTCTCTATTATTAATCAATTTTTACAAAAGCATTTTTTGAAGAAGGGTTGCGATTTCTATTTTTTCAAAGGCATAATTTTGGAGATGAGAAATATTAGATCAAAGTATTATTTTGAAGAAGAGAATTTTTATTGCTGATGTTTTGGAAGACATTTTTTGGAGATAAAAAATGGGGAACAAGAAGGGAAGACAAATTAAATCTGTTAGAAAAAGGTCACCTAGTACCGAACAAAGAAATTGTGAAGCTGCATTGGCATATTATCATAAAACTAAAGAAGGCGAAGGACAAGCTAAAGTAGGAGGGTCAAGTCAATTCGAAGAATTGCACATTAAAGAAGGGTCAGGATCACTCCCTATAGAAGCTCAAGCAATTGATGTCAGAGAAGGGTCAGGATCACATGCTCCTACTGGTATGGATGAACTTATAAATTTAGTGCAAACTATAAAGAGAAATATTAAATATAGAAACTTAGATCATTTACTTATAATGGATGTAGAAAATTTAAGATCACTTTCTAATTTTCAACCCTTAAGTCTTTCTAAGAATAGGTCAATGAATAGTAGACAAAGAGAAATATTGGCTAAATTTGATAATTTTGAAAAACTTGAACAAGCTCAATTGCTTTCATTTGTACTTATAAAAAAAAAGTTGAAAGGGGCATTAAAATGATTGGGTATAGACACAACAACAAAGAAGAGAAAAGTTATTGACATGCAAACTAATATGATTGAAAATCTTAGGAAAGGTTTGAATCAGGTAGCAAAGCGATCTTGAACTAAAGATAAGACCATTACAAGATAAGTTATGTTGACATCCATTGTAGGTAACACTATGCTCCAAAAAAGACAAATATCTTCAGTTTCATCTCAGATTGGTTTTAGTAGGAAAACAATATAACGATATGTTAATAGGATAATACTTTTGGATGATATCACCTTGGAAGGAAATTGGGCAATCATGTGTAGAGTTCCTCATTCTGATAGGATTGATGGAGGAATAAATAATTTGGTCACATTATTTTGAAATGATAATACACGTCTTTAATCAAACAGTAGAGATGTTATCAGACATAGAGTTTTAGCTAATCAATATGATTATTAGATGAAACATTGGTTGGACACAATACAACATGAAATGTATGTGTGATTTTTTAGTTCAGATCCTAATATAAATATTGGGCAAACATTGTTTGAAATATTGAAGCTGTATTATATCAGGACAAACAAAGTGTTTGAAACTTGTTGTCGTCATCATATTGAATTTGATCTCCACTATCAAGTTTTTCTAAAGTTTGTAGAAGACACTTATGGTTTTGAAAATTCTCCTCCTAGTAGAAGAATTGAGTTCATCTCATCCATTTTATGTGACAAAAGAGATGATGCAGCTGGACAAATAAATTGCATAAAAGGAAACATTTTCTTATTTGACTTTTTTTCCTTTGAAAAATGAAAAAAATTATGTAACAAAGATGGTAAATTACAAGAGTTACAAATATGTAAAGAATGAAACAAAATTTGGGAAATAATCCAAAAGGTTATAATATGTTGAAGAGGAGATAAATGTTGCAGTATTTACGGACAAATTTAAAAAATTGATTCAACCATACATTCATCATGCTTTTTTTGCAAAGTGGCAAGCACAACAATTCCAAATAGTGAGAGACAATTTACCACTTGGAACTATTATATCAGTGTTTGATTTCACAGAAAACTATTCCTTTATTCATCAAAATTCAATTCAATTGGAATACTATTTTTTAGAGAAAATTACTATTATGGTACATGTGTGCTATCAACACGCACAATTAGATTTGGATGGTATTCAGAGAATATTTGAAGCATGGGTTATCAAGAAAGAATATCATTTTTACGTAAGTGATGATAGAGGGAATGAAATTCATTATGTAGAACACTGCTTCAAGATGTTTTTTGCAAATTTTAAAGAAAGAGGTATAAAAATTGATAAACATTATGTTTGGTCAAATGGATGTTCTACACAATTCAAATCATTCGGACTATTTATGCACTATGTAGATATCATTGTAATGAAAACATACTACATGTCTGGAGTTTCTTTGAGAGTGGACATGGAAAAGGTGAACATGATGGTGCTGGATCTTGCACAAACGTGCTCTACAAAAGTATCAAATGAATTATAGGGCAGTTCATATAAAAAATACACATGATGTTTTTGAATGGTGAAAGACACATTTAACACTAAATTAGAATGACAAGTCATCAGGAATGACTCAAGCGGTAGCACATAGAAAATTTTGGGAGATAAAAGGTATGCACACATTTTTAAATTATTCATGTGTGCATGATATATATATTTATTCAAGTGTTTAAATTTTTTATGTATTCTTTATTCAAATTATATTTATCAAATGTATTATATATGCATTTGTTCAGGTGTGGATACAAAAATTATGCATGGTTGCAAGAGGACAGAAAATACGCGATCATTGCATTTAGTTATGAGTACGAATTGTCGCAATTGGACATTGAACACTAGGGACTACTCATGCTTTTGTTGTCACTATATTGCTAACAATTATGAGGAATGCATCAATCAAGGCTGTGGATATGTAGGTGCATGGAATCTAGTGCTACTAGTTGTTTCTAATACATTTGATAGAGATGAAGATGAAAACTTTGATGATGTTCCTTTGATTTCTAATGATTACAATCATATCTTAGGATTGGTCAAAATTGGTAAGTATGTATTTCACATTATATGGTCCATTGAGCTACATGTATAGATTGTTAGTAATAACTAAGAGGGGGGTGAATTAATGGCCTTAAAAATATTCCAATAATCAACCTTTAAAACTTAGTACTACAAAATTATACCTCTAGTTATCTTCAGTCCTTTAAGATGAATGCCTCCAAATACTTAAATCAAATTACTACCCCTCAGAATGCTTTGTAAAACCTTCTATTGTCAATTTACCGAAAGATGATAAATTATCTAGAGTATACCAATCAATCCAATTAAGTTAAGTGTAATGCAAAACACTAAAGTAATGACTCATAAACACATTGATGCATGGATTTTTAACGTGGAAACCCTGTTAAGGGAAAAACAACTTGGGACTGGTAACCCAAAATTTTCACTCTTCTAAAGTGAGATCGGTGAAGATCCAACCTTATTAAAGGTTACAAACACACTATTAGGTGTGACCTTATTAGAGGATTTTAAAGTTTAGTCTGTCACTTGATATCAGGCATCTCTATGCTACCATCCTTGATAAAACACTCACCTGGCTTGTCAATAGGTATATGGCATCTTATGCTATCTTCATGATCAAACTTTTTGATACTCCATTGGATGTATCTCAATATAGAAAGGATCTTTGAATCCCGCTCGGTTAAGAGACTTTCTGAATCAATGGTTAAAATGAAACATTATGATCTGTTCAGATATACAACTATACTTAGAGATTTTCAGATCTATTGTAATCTCACAAACTATTCTGATCAATGTCACTCTATTTATACCTTTTCTCCACTTTGATTATGCTCAGTGATGTTGTGCTTTGTTTCTCGGCATCTGCATAATTCTTTATCTCTTTCCTCATTTTGTTGATTAGCATTGTATGAAGTTTCTCTTCATCAATTTCTCTGTAGCATCCTCTATACTCTTTCTCCCCACACCAATTCATAATGAATTGAGTTGTCTCTTAAATAGACATGATATAACTATTTTTAGGTTCTTGATTTTCTTGAACTTGGCATGATCCACAATTCTCGCCAATCAGATTTAAAGAAAAACTCCTATTTTATCTCGCTAAGATCTTCTTGCCAACTGGACAAATCAAATTTAAATCAATTACTTATCTTTGTCTTATTTTGTCGATGAAAACAATGATAACTACTAGTTAACTCTATATTTAGCTTTGCCAGCTAGATATTTTGTCATTTGTGAACTCCAGTTATTTTTGGTTTAACTCTCTGATAACGTTGGTCAACACTTCAGTTCTCCTCAGGCTTCTCCATAGGTATACACTATGTTTTTGGCCGTCGGGTTTTCTTGTGATTCTACTCGTCAGTAATGCTTGTTGGTTTTCTTTCTTAAGCATCATTGTGACTTAGCTGTCTATGATCTCTATCTGTCAAGTTCCACTGACCATCGGTGTTTGTAGTCACAATGTGAATGCTTGTCTTTTATGCATTTACAGGAATCATAATATTTATCTCTTTGATCCTCTGAAGTCTTTGAGACTTTGATTATATCAAGTTGACATCAATGACAATACAATCCATTAACTGATCTAATGTCTTGCACTATCCTTCTACATTTTGGTTATCAACTTAACATATTCAAATATTCAATCAGTTGCATGTCATCAATCTCTCCCTTTGGCATTGATGACAACATACTAAATTATCATACTATACTAGCACTAATACAATATGAAATATAGAGTTTCATTAAGATTTTCTAATGTAACTATTACAAATGTTTGGCTCTTGGTAAGCTCAAAATTAGCTTAGATTTATTTCATGTAGAGTGGTTGTCTTCATTCTTTAATCCCTTCATTAGATAGATGTATCATTTGATATCTCTTTTCTGATATGTGCTTTGCCTTGACTATTCCTCTCTTTTTTATAATCTTTTTTTCCTTTGACAGCGCTCTCTCTCTTTGTCTGAACTCTCTCCCTTTATTACTACTCTCCCTTAGATGGATATTTCATGTGTAATCAGTTTCTCTCCCTTAGAATATTGATTAACTCTTCCTTTCTTATTCTTGGGAACTTCTCTTCATGGATAATGATATAATCTCTCATTTTATCATATCTCTCCTTTATGTGATATGGATATTATCTCTCCCTTTGTATGATAATTCTCTCTTTTGTATGATAATTTTTATGATAATGAGAATATCTCTCTCCCTTTGACAACAATGCCAAACATAAATACTTCTCCTTATTTTATCATCTATATCATCTTCCATCTCTTTGCATAATATACTCCTTGAATTTCCCTATCAATCAGCAATATAATGTCCTAATTTTTGGTGTAGATTTGTAGCTTGCAATGTACAGATGTATCTATTTCTATCCATCTCAGTGTTTGCATCAACATGATTGATCTTGAGATGTGGTATAGGCTGATGCAACCTCCTAGTTAGATTACTGACTGATAGACAAGAGTTGAACCCCTAGTCTTTGTCTCAGATAGTCAAATGTATCCTTCGGTAATGGCTTGGTGAATATGTCAGCTAACTATTCCTTTGATTGAACATATTCTAGTGTCACTCCTTTTTCTTGCACTTGTTCTCTCAGATAGTGATACTTGATAGCAATATGTTTAGTCTTAGCATGCATGACTGTTTTCTTAGAAATGTTTATTGCACTAGTATTATCACAATAGATAATTACTAGTTCAAGGATCTACATATGCATACCTTCTAGTAATTGTTTGATCCATGCAATATTTGAGCAATTTGCAGCAGCAGCCACATATTCTGCTTCTGCACTACACTGAGAGATGCATCCTTGCTTCTTTCTTATCCATTTGACAAGTCTGTCACCCATGAAGAATGCTCCTCCAGATGTGCTCTTTCGGTCATCAATGTTTCCAGCCCAATTAGCATTGGTATAGACTTGTAGCTCAAATTTTCCTTCTCTTTTGCACCATAAGCCATAGTCCTCATTTTTCTTTAGATATCTTAGAATTCTTTTGACAGAAGTCATATGGGATTATTTGGGATTAGCAGAGAATCTTGCAAAAATTCCCACTGCATGTGCTATATCTGGTCTCATGTGAACAACATACATCAGTTTGCCAATCATTGATCTATATAAGGTCTGATTTAACTCATTTTTCTTGTCTTCCTTTGTCAGCTTGCATCTAGTAGCCATAGGTGTTCCAACTAGTTTGGAATCATCCATCTTGAATATATTTAGCACTTCCTTGATGTATTTGGACTGGGTGATGTATATACGTGCATCTTGTTGAAGAATCTATAGACCAAGAAATAATTTGATCTCTCCAAATATAGACATTTCAAATTCCTTTCTCATTTCATCAGCAAAGGATTTGCATAACATTTCATTCCCTTCGAAAATGATATCATCAACAAAAAATTTAGCAATCTATATATTACCATCAGTATCTTCTTTTAAGTATAGATTGTTATTTTCACTTGTTCTAACAAATTTTATGCTAATGAGATATGAGTGAAGTCTTTCATACTAGGCTCTCAGTGCTTGTTTCAATCCATACAAGACTTTGTGTAGTCTACATACCATGTTTTTCTTGTCTAGATTAACAAACACTTCTGGTTGTTCAATGTATACCTCTTCTTCAAGTATTCCATTAGGAATGCAGATTTTACATCCATTTTGGTATACCTTGAATCCTTTAAATGCAACATAAGAAAGTAAAATTCTAACTCCTTCTAGTCTAGCAACGGGTGCAAAGGTTTCACCATATTCAATACCTTCTTCATGTGCATATCCCTTACATACTAATCTTGCTTTGTTTTTAGTGACTTATCCATTCTCCTTCAGCTTGTTTCTGAATATCCATTTGGTACTGATGACATTCTTGTCATCTGGTCACAGTACTAGCATCCATGTATTTTTCTTCTCAATCTGTTCTATCTCTTCATTCATATCATTGACCCATTCTTCATTCTCAAGTGCATTGTAAACAGATTTAGGCTCAAAATCACAAAGTAAACATCTGGTGCAAAGTGACTTACTTCTTGTTTTTGTTCCAACCTTCTTATCTCCTATGATTTCATTCTGTGGATGATGCCTTCTGACATACTTGGGAATTTTGGTTAAGATCTATGTTCATCATTCTGATTATCTTCTTCACCTTCAATTTCATTTTCATTGATCAAAACATCATCTTGAGTATTATCTTGATCGTTGTTAATTGCAGCCTGATGCTCAAGTGCAATGTTCTAATGCTCGGGAGTGACACACTATTGCTCAGGTAGAGTGTCAGGTTTTGTATAAAAAAACCTGTTGTAGTCCTTCGGTTCCTTTTTTCTTTCCTTATCATTCTTTTCTACAAATTCATCTATTTTCACATTTGTACTTTCAATGATTTTGTTAGATTACTTGTTTAGACATTTATAAGCCTTGTTTTTGGTTGAATACCCTAGGAAGATACCTTCTTCACTTTTGCAGTCAAGTTTTCCATTTCTATCATCCTTCAATATATAACATTGACTACCAAAGATTTGGAAGTAACTTACATTGGGTGTATGGCCATACCAAAGCTCATATGGTGTCTTCTTTATGTCATTCTTCAATTGTACTCTATTTAGTGTGTAGACAGTAGTACTGATAACTTCCCTCTAGAATGTTTGAGTGATTCTTTTCTTAATCATCAATGTTCTTGTAAAATCAACAATTGATCTGTTTCTCCTCTCAACAATTCCATTTTGTTGTGGCATCCTTGGTGCAGAAACCTGTCTCTTTATTCCATGCTCATTGCAATAGTCAATGAATTATTCTAAAGTAAATTCCCCTCCTCTATCTAATCTTAAGCATTTCAATTTTTTTTCACTTTGTTTTTCAGCCATTGCTTTATACCATTTAAACATATTAAATGCTTATGATTTATCTTATAAAAACATGACTGTCATCATTCTAGAAAAATCATCAACAAAGAGAATAAAATACCTATCTACATAGTATCTCTTTGTCCTCATTGGTCCACATAGATCTATATGGACTAATTATAGAATTGCAGTAGATGTATGGGTTTTGTTGTTAAAACTAGACTTTATCTTCTTACATTTTTGACAATTTTTGCACATGATATGCTCAGGCTTAGTCATCATCGGTAAGCCTCTGACATTCCTTTTGTTGCTAATATTTATCATGTTGTCAAAGTTAACATGACATAATATTTTGTGCCACAACCATAAGTCTTCATTTATAGCCATCAAACAAGTGGTGTTAGTGTCATCAAGATAGAAAAGATTACCTTTTGTCTGCTCACCGGTACCAATCAACCTTCCTGATTCATTGAAGATCTTTGCCTTCTTATTTTCAAATGCTACTATGTGACCTGAATTGTTCAACTGAGAAATACTTAAAATATTGTAATTCAGTCCTTTAACCCATAAAGCATTTTCACATTTTATTAGGTTATTCAACATTATCATTCCTTTACCTTCAACTAGATAAGGTGTATCATTACCCATTCTCACTGAACCACCATTATAGTATTCAAAAGTCTCAAACTTTTGTTTATCACCGGTCATATGATGAGTGCAGCCACTATCTATGATCCAGACATCATTTTTACTAACTTTAGATATGAGTGCAGTTTCTACATACCTTTCTTCATCTTCATCTGAATCATCCTTCATGGCTACAAATACCATCTCGATGTCTTCTTCTGATTTGGTTTCGATGTCATCATCTCTGCTCTCATCTAGGTAACAAGCTTTCTTCCCTTTGTCCTTGTAGTCTCAGGTATCTCTCTTGTCAGATTGTCTATTGCTTTGGTATTATCTATTATCACCTTTGTCAAACTTCTTCTCATAAGGTCTGTCATTTCCTCTGTCATCTTTTTTTCATTTTGGACATGTTGCAGCAAAGTGTCCAACCTCTTTACAATTGAAACATACAAGTGGGAATTTACCTTTTTAACTGCCTTTGCCTCTCTGCAATCTTCTAGCCATAAGTGCTTCAATTTCATCAAGTCCTTGATCCTCATTATCACTGTCACTATCATTTCTAACAACATGTCTATGACCTGAATTAATTATCTTTAGAGAAGATTTGAATGCAGATTCTATGGATGGTAAGACACTATTGTCAAAGTTATTCATCTCAAATGAAATTGGTCTACCAATAAGACTATCTAGAGTAACTGCATTGTTTGCAACTGCTCTCATTTCTTAAATAGCAGAAAATTTAATAGCATAAACAGGCAATAAGGTTCTTAATATTTTTCTTAGCATTGTCTCCTCTTTAAGTGTACCTCCAAATCCTTGGATAGCATTGACTACCTCTTTTATTCTGCTGCTATACTCAGTAATGTTTTCTCCTTCTTTCATCCTTAGGTCATCAAACCTCCCTCTTAGGATTTTTGCCTTTTCTCTTAGTACATTGGCATCTCCTACATTTACAAGATTCAACTTATCCTACATTGTCTTTGCAGAGGTACAATTTTTGACATCTTCAAACTCGGCATCGGAGAGTAATGATGCAAGTTCTATCATCATGTAGTTATGCTCATGCTTGACTCTTAATTGCTCAAGAGTATGAGGTCCTATAGGAAACACATATTCAGTATCTAACTATTGAACAATATCATTTCCAATACCTGATAGGTGGAGTCTTATCCTGCTTTGCCATGATGAAGAGTTGTCTTTATTCAACTTGAGCACATCTCGTCTATTCATCTTTTGATATTTTTCTTGAGCTGTTAAACTTCTTTTCTAAGCACACAAGCTCTGATACCAATTGTTAGTAATAACTAAGAGGGTGGGGGTGTGAATCAGTGGCCTCTAAAATATTCTAATAATCAACCCTTAAAACTTAGTACCACAAAATTTTACCTCTAGTTATCTTCAGTCCTATAAGATGAATGCCTCCAAATACTTAAATCAAATTACTACTCCTCAAAATGCTTTGTAAAATCTTCTACTATAGATTTACCGATCAACATTCTGTAAATTTACTAAAAGATAGTAAATTATTTAAAGTATACCAGTCAATCCAATTAAGTTAAGTGTAATGCATAACACTAAAGTAATGACTCATAAACACATTGACACATAGATTTTTAACGTGGAAACCCTATTAAGGGAAAAACCACTTGGGCCCAGTAACCCAAAATTTTCACTCTTCAGAAGTGAGCTCGGTGAAGATCCAACCAAGTTAAAGGTTACAAACACACATTTAGGTGTGAACTTGTTAGAGGATTTGAAACTTTAGTATATCACTTGATATCGGGCATCTCTATGCTACCATCCTTGATCAAACACTCACTTGGCCTGTCAATAGGTAAATGGCATCTCATTCTATCTTCATGATCAAAATTTTTGATACTCCATTGGATGTATCTCAATATAGAAAGGATATTTAAATCCAGATCCGTTAAGAGACTTTCTGAATCAATGGTTAAACTGAAACAGTATGACCTATTCACACATACAACTATACTTGCAGATTTTTAGATCTATAGTAATCTCAAAAACTATTATGATCAATGTAACTTTATTTATACCTTTGCTCCACTTTGATTATGGTTGGTGATGCTATTCTTCGTTGCTCAGTGTCTACAGAATTATTTAGCTCTTTCCTTAGCTTATTGATCAACACTATATGAAGTTGCTCTTCATCAGTTTCTCTATAGCATCCTCTATTCTCTTTCTGCCCACACCAATTCATAATGAATTGATTTGTCTCTTAAAAAGACATGATATCACCGTTGTTAGGTTCTTTATTTTCTTGAACTTGGTGTGATTCATAATTATTTCCAATCAAATTTAAAGTAAAAATCTTATTTTATCTCACTGAGATCTTGTTGCAACCTCGACAAATCAGCTTTAAATCAATTACTTATCTCTGGCTTGTCTTGTTAGTGAAAACAATGATAACTACTAGTTACCTCTATATTTAGCTCTTCCGGCTAGATACTTTTTCATTTGTGAAATCCAATTATTTTTTATTTAACTCTCTGATAGCGTCGGTCAACACTTCAGTTCTCCTCGGGCTTCTTCGTCGGTCAAAACTTTTTTTCTGTTTGCCGGGTTTACTTGTGATTCTACTCGTCAGTTTTCTCACTTGAGCATCATTATGACTTGGTTTTCGGTGATCTCTATCTATCAGGTTCCACTGACCATCGGTGTTTGTAGTCACAATATAAATGCTTGTATTTTATGCATTTATAGAAAGCATAATCTTTATCTCTCTGATCCTCTAAAGTCTTTGACACTTTGATTATAACCAATTAGATTATATCAAGTTGAGATCAATGACAATACAATCCCTTAACTGGTTTAATGTCTTGCACTATCTATTTGCATTTTGGTTACGACTTAACATCTTCAAACATTCAATCAGTTACATG
>MU225600.1:808567-836514 GCA_018584345.1 Thuja plicata | reverse complement strand
TATATATATAATCATCTAACCAAATCATCTAATAAAATCATCTAATCAAATTATATCAAAAAATCAAATGAAACCATCTAATCAAATCATATCATCTAATCAAATGAAACCATCTAATCAAATCATATAATCATATTATGTCATCTAATCAAATGAAACCATCTAATCAAATCATATCATGTAATCAAATGAAACCATCTAATCAAATCAGCTAATCAAATGAAACCATATAATTAAATGAAACCAGATCTATAAATGTATATAATGTCAAATCATAAATGATCTATGTCTAGAGGTCTGGATAGCATATAAATATATATGTCTTGAATCATAAAGTTAAAATAGCAAACTTATAATAATGACATATATAAGGAATGTCAAATAAAATATATGTGCACAACATTTCCTACACTAAGGATTCATCTAGGTGCATGCGAACAGAGAGACCCTCTGACTGACTGCCACGAGTATCCTATGGTTGTGACGTAACAACTGATCCATGTGAACATAAATGCATGTATATATATTTAATAATGTAAAATACTTGAAACATTATAAATGCATGTTTAAACTTACATATATTTAAAACTTACCTAACCACTACTAGGTGTCACATTTGCTAAATCTCTCCTATGAAGATGCTCCAAGCCCATACGAGAGGTAATGTGCTTTTCCCGAGTGTCACAAGCATACTCTGGCCGTGAAGCAACAAATGACCCCTACAAATTTAGTACAACAGTTGGTTATATACATGTATGCATAGTATATATTATGTTAACTACTTGAAATATATTTAAATACATGTTACAAGTGTACACATGCATGATTAAACCTACATATATTTAAAACTTACCTGACTACTAGTAGGTGTCACATCTACTGAATCTCCCATATGAAGATGCTCTGAGCCCACACTAGAGGTAATATGCTCTGCTAACTATGCTTGAAAAATATTATACATTGACCAAACATCAATACACACATCTACAATTAATTATTCACCAAAACTCCTGGAAAGGAGAAAAGATAACTTTATATACCTGAGTCTCAGGACCAAGAGGATCATCAGTGCGTTGCTCCATCATATTATCAATAGAAACTACATCACCCACACCACCTCCAATCCTGAATGTCTCTGGTAATGAAGAGTGTAGGGGTGTGTGTAGATGGGAGGGGAGTGTTATAGAGCCTGAACCACCAGGATGCAAAAAAAAAAACAATAAATGATCCAACATTAGTGCCAGTTTCCACCTAACTCAACTCATGTAATTGCTCATAAAATTTGTCTAGGCCCTCAACTGTGATCTGTACATCTCCAACCTGTATACCTTGCTCTCCATCTTGAGACTGATATGTGGGTGCAGAGTGCTCTACAAAGTGTTGCGAACTATGGTGTGCCTGACTAGCCGGTGTGTCATGTGTCGGTGGAACTAAATGACCCCGTGCAAGTCTAATGACATCTCTAACCGAGTGTAATGGGATCCTCTACATGTCTACAATATAATAATATGGTTGTAGGAGATGCTCCAAAAAGTAAAGCACCATATCCAAATGACTATGATTTCTAGAAAGCGCTCATATCTCTCCAGGTGGAGGAAGACCTGCAGATCTATATGCCTATCACTGACCCCTACATAAGTACTAGATGAAGCCTCAGAAGAGGATCTGGTTCAACTCGGTCTACTCAAAATATATCTTCTCACTGTATCCGAAGTGATGGAGGTTGTTGCAGAAGAAATCTCCCCTATCATGTCCACTACTCCCCTCTGGGAAGCAATGACCACTCTATCTATAGTAGCAGTCATCATCGCTGCCATTTCCATAGTCCTCTGCCCAACTAGCTCTTTATGAGTAGGTAAAACTTCATCAACCCTACGATACTAATCACGGTCGGAAACTCTACCGCACCCCTGACCGTAATATCTAGGAAGATCTAAATAGTTGACTCTATTAGGATAATGACCATGTGCTACAAGAAAATGAGGTTATATCATGCATGCAATCTGAGGAATCTCACACTCCATTACCATATATTCCCTCACCTTGGGCTTTCCCTCATAAAATTGGAAAAACCTCTCATTTGATCATTTCCTTGGGGACACGGCTCTAGACTGTCTCCAAGGAAACATCACCTAATACCTCAGCTCTCAACTCTCAAAAAATAGTATCAACAACCTATGGTGTGAAGGAAGAGTGGGATCTCAATCTAGTAATCATATACTCAAAACTCCTCAATACAGTAATACAAATATCTTTGTATATGCCACCTGGCTTAGATGTACGGATGGAATCTCAAAGTTAATATATCTCTACCTGAGTTGTCTGAAAAATAGTCACCATATTAGGACTATGAGCTACATCCTAAGCTGGTACATCATGGATTGGTACATCTTGAGTGGCCATCTAGATGTAACATACATGAAAGCTAAGTGTTAACAATTAAGTACTTGATTACATGTTATAATTATGTGTAAGATGGAAACAAATAACTAAATATATATAATTATAGTTAAATTTACAATACTAGGTTAGGTAATTGGTATTAATAGGTCTTGATACTCTATTTTTGTCTTAAGGGGTCCTATTAGGTCTAGAGGGTCTTGGGATGTACTAATTGGTATTAATAGGTCCTATTAGGTCAAGTAAGTGGTCTTATTAGGTCTTAAGGGTCCTAGGATGTACTAATCAATTTTAATAGGTCATATTAGTCTTATTAGGTCTTAAGTCCAGTCTTATTAAGTCTTAAGTGGTCCTATTCTAGGTCTTAAGGGTCCTAAGGGTTCTTAAAGAGTTTTATGTCTTAAGGGGTCCTATTAGGTCTTAAGGGGTCCTATTAAGTCTAAAGAGTCCTTGGATGTACTAATTAGTATTAATAGGTCCTATTAGGTCAAGTAAGTGGTCTTATTAGGTCTTAAGGGTCCTAGGATGTACTAATCAATTTTAATAGGCAATATTAGTCCTATTAGGTCTTAAGTCCAGTATTATTATGTCTTAAGTGGTCATATTCTAGATCTTAAGGGTTCTTAAAAAAATTTATGTCTTAAGAGGTCCTATTAGATCTTAAGGATTGCTATTAGGTCTAAAGGGTCCTTGGATGTACTAATTGGTATTAGTAGGTTCTATTAGGTCACGTAAGTGGTCTTATTAGGTCTTAAGGGTCCTAATCTAGGTCTTAAGGATCCTAAGGGTTCTTAAAGAGTTTAATGTCACAATAGGTGTCCTAAAAGGATGTAGGGTGTACTAATAGTCCTAAAGGGTCATTGGATGTACACTAATTGGTATTAATAGGTACTATTTGGTCAAGTAAGTGGTATTATTAGGTCTTAAGGGTCCTATGATGTACCAATTGGTTTTAATAGGTCATATTAGTCCTATTAGGTCTTGAGTGGTCTTATTCTATGTCTTAAGGATCCTAAGGGTTCTTGAAGAGTTTTATGTCGCAATAGGGGTCCTAAAGGAACCTAGGGTGTACTAATAGTCCTAAAGGGACCTTGGATGTACTAATTGGTAAATTAATAGGTCCTATTAGGTCTTAAGGGTCCTAGGTATAGATTAAAGAGTTCTAATAGGTCATCCTAGGTGTTTTAAAGGGTCCTACTTGGGTTCTTAAAGAGTTTTATGTCACAATAGAGGTCCTAAAGGGTCCTAAGGTGTACTACTTGGGTCTTCTAAGTGTCTTAAAGTATACTAGGACATGTTCTAAGGCTCGGTCCTCCTATGATAATATTTTAACATCTAACTCTACTTGAATAATATATAACATGTAACTCTAAAACATATATGTACATAATTTAGAGAGAGAGATTCGTAATAAATTTACTAACTTTAAAAACAATATAAAAACCAATATTTTAAATAAATTTTTAAAGATCTCTTAATTTTTTCTAACATTTTCAACATTTCTACTGCGGTTTCTAATGTTTTGTTAATATTTTCTAACATTTCCTAACATTCTACTATTGTTTTCTATCATTTTCTAACATTTTCTGACATAGTAAGTTACAATTTTATAACATTTTCTAACATTCTAATTACAGTTTTCTTATATTTTCTAATGTATACTAAGTTATAATTTTTGAATATTTTCTAATGTATACTAAGTTAAAATTTTATAATATTTTCTAATGTATACTAAGTTACAACGTTCTAATATTTTCTAATGTACATAGTAAGTTACAATTTTCTAATATTTTCTAATGTATACTAAGTTACAATTTTCTAACATTTTCTAACATATTCTAACATTTATACTATGGTTTTTTAATGATTTCTAACATTTTCTAATATTTTCTAACATTCTACTATGATTTTCTAATATGCTACTACAATTTTCTAACATATTCTCAAATTCAACTACCATTTTCTAACATATCTACAAAGTAAATATTATTTAAAACAAATAATTTACTAAAATTAATATAAAACATATAATTTACAATTAAAAAATGAGAAAAATACGTGTACCTGATACAACTAACAATCAAAAGAGATCAAAGAAGCTCGGGAGGTGTTGATGTCGCACTGGACGTCACTGGTTCGCTCTAAGCCCTGGGTCGACAAAATCTCCAATAGTGAATGGTGAAAATGAAATGGGTAGTCAGAAATTTATAAAAAAATTTGGCGAATAATGGCTTCACGCGAAGGGGTATTCACGTGAAGTACCCTATGAAGGGTACTTCGCACGAAGACCTCACTTCGCACAATGTACCCCATGTAGGGTACCTCACACAAAGAGGGTACTTCGCACAAAGCCATCAAAAATGATTTTCTTTTGGAAGTCTGAATTCCTTCCTCCCGAAAAGTGGGACACACTATTGTGATTTCACCCTGCTAAGTAAACTCATAGGAAACAAAAATAAACTTTCTCTTGAATGATTTATTTTTAGTTTATCTTTAGACTTTCGTAAAACTCACCATAGAATATTTAAAATACAAAGTGAATCTTTAATATCTATCTCGTAAAATTTGCTAAAATGCAAAGTGGGTCACATACAAAATTAATTATATGTGTCCTTAAAATTCATTGTTCCTACAAATATTTTTTTACAACTATAAATAATTGTAGAACATCTCTCTGCAAAAATAGAGTGGCTACAATTTCATCATGAATTCAAATAACAATATCACTTTGATAATTCATGTAAAACCAATTATAATTATACTGTAAGGTTAGGTTAGGTTCAAAGGACATCATCCTGAAGAGGTTTGTGCCTGAAAATTATGGAAGGCATTGAAGAAATCCCTGTCTTAAATTATACACAGCTATCTCTGGAGATTCCATACCTTCCACATCGCCAAAACACAAGTTTAATCCCCTGCACAAACACACTCTACACACGCATCCACCCACCCATGTTCATAGATTATCTCAAAATATTGAGGGATGGAAGCATCAGGAATCTCTGCAATCAATCTCCATTTCCAAAACAATACATCTTTTGCGTCCTAAAACAGCTCCAAGGTAACTATATTTTGATCCTTAATTACTAAAACTACCACCAAAATTGAGGACCCATATACAATAGTAAACGATCAATAACCCTTATCTCCATTGATATTTTCAAACAAGAATTCAGATTTCTCAATTGACTAAAACTACCAGCTTGGATTCTGAAACCAACAACACCAATAGTGCACTTTCTCCAAAAAAAAAAAAATGACCTTGCACTCAACCATTTAAATTTTGTTAAAACCATATTCCTCCTTGTATTTTGATAAAATTATATTCCTAGCTAAACTTCAAAAGCAACCTAGGCACAGAAGAAATCCTAAAAAATGCCTGAAGCTATCTATCATTCAATATAGTAAACAATGGTCTTGCAAAACATTGCTAATGCAAGAGGTAAGGAAGAACTCGATAATGTCTTGTCACCTCAATATCGTATGCCTGAAAAAGTGGATCATGGCTTACTTCAAAAGAAGAGGATCTCCTCTCACTGCAAGAACAAAGAAAATAAGTATAAGGAAGGCATGTAAAAAACATATAAGGAAGGCACATAAACTATCTGACAGAATGCAAAACAATTTGTATTCATTTTCTTTTATTACTAAATTGAGACATAATATTACTTCAAATGGTGGCCAGGGCATTCTAGAGGGTACTTGCATATTTGCCTCATGTAGTCTGGGCATAGTCTTGAGCATTTCCAAATGCTGATGTACTCTCCATGGCACCCATGACCCCATCATGCCCTTTTGGTGCATTCCAAATGTATCCTTTACTCCAAAGAGCCCTGGATTATTGTTCTCATGCATTCTATGTAGGTTATTCTCATGTGGCGTCAACATATCCTCAGATCTGTGGAAATCTCAAAAATTTGTAGATATATGCAATTCCAAACATGGAATGCATGACACCCGGCAAGCTTGTGGGAATTCAAAAAAGTGGGCTCAATTTAAAAAAGTTTTATTTCCATTATATTAAAATAGATCATCGTCATGTTATTTTTTTATGTTTGTTTTATTACAAATCTCAACAACCCATTAAAACCGGCTGATCGTCGGATGAAAAGGTTGTACTTTCTCGGGTTGCGTTCAAACTCCGTAGATGGGCGGTGCAACTTACAAAAAATAGTTCCATCTTAGAGGAGAAAGAAGTTCCAGCTTTGTAATCAAAACAAGTTCATTCCGGTCCATATGAGTGCATCCAGAACAAGAGAAACAACAACATGTTTCTTTTGACCCTTCTTTTCACTGATTACTGATGTTGAAAGCTCCTCAATGAAGGCAAGAATTATTGGGATGTTTAGGTGTCGTCTTTAGAGCAGCTCAACCAACGTCTTCGTAATTTAGTGGACCTCTTCCTCCCAAAAATAGTAACTACAAACATTTATTACTCTTCCTCCCATGGAAAACTTTTAAATTGTGGGGCTCTCATTTAATTAATTACTTTTTTCGTGCATCAATATTCGTGAGAAAGAGCTTGTCATTCATGTGGAACTCATGACTCAGAATGAGCATAATGTCTTTCATCATTGCATCTGTTAAATGATTTAAAATAATTAGAGATTGTTTATGTTGAATCCTCAGATCCCTTTGCCTTTAGTTGTTGATGAAAATCAGGGTGTCTTTATCATCATAGCCATTATTATGTCTCTTTGTAGGCCCCACATTTTTATCTGAGCTTCCTAATTGCAAGAGATAATCAACCTCCCCCCCTTGACGTGATATTCTTTCAACTGCATAAAAGTGAAACATTGTTACTGGTGTGATTAAGTGGTGTTTAAATTTTGCACAAGTTTGAATTGATTGGAAACTAGAGGTGGCATGGGTTCATAATTGATTTTATTATTGACTGAAGTGAATTGTATGAGATGTAGATGCCTTCTCAACCTATTAACTGTTAAAAATATAATATTGTGGCATTTTACCTATTTATAAGGCGTTGAATTGATCTTTTATCAAGGAAGTTAAGTATTATAGTGGTTGACTTATTTTTATATGTATTTCATTCTAATTAATATAATTAAGTATTAGTTTTTTTAATAATTAATATTTTTCTTATTTATTATTATTGCTAATATTTATTTTATTGAAATTTTGTAAGTATTTCATATTTCATAAATTTTATAAAGATCTTTAAATACGTTGAGATTTTTGGGTAAAATATACATTGTAAAAAAAAATTATAGATCAAAATTTTTGAATTTAATTTATTTAAAAATTTATTTGTATTTAAATTGATTTTTTTATAATACTTTTTAGTTATTAATTTATATAATAATTTAATTATATTTATTTTAAAGTTATAACAGTTGTATAATTAACTTAAGAAATCTAATATATTTCCAATCAATAAATGATATTTTTGTTTGTTGTATATTAATTAAAAAATTTAAATACACATTTTATTTATATTGTTTAAAATTTTAATAAACTTATTATTTAGTATTAATTTGTTGACATGTTTTTTTATTGTTGTTAAATGTTTACACTTATTTTTCTACATAATTTCTTTAGTTATATTACTTTGAAGTTAATATAATTATTTTAATGTTTAGCTATTTCTTAAATTTACAAATAATAAATATAATGTGTATTAGTTACAAATTACTTAATAAGTAGCAGATATTTTCACACCAAGTTAAATTTTGATATTGTTTTCAGAAATCACCTGTGTAGGTTTTGAGTCAAACTCATTGAACTATGTTTTATGAGAACTGGCTTGCAAGAACCCATCTATCAAGAGAATGAATAGAAGACTTAGTAGGCATTGCATCTAGCTGATGCTCAGTTAAATCGAGTGTCCTATTTAATGTAAAGTAATGACATTTACAATTTTAAATATTTAAATTTATATATCATTTTTATATAGATTTTGTACATTATTTGCTTTTAAAATTAAGTCTTACTAAAAATTTGTTAGCCAATTTTTATTATAGAGTATTCTAATTTAAAATGATAAACATATCTTGATGCTTTAATATGTTGGATTGGGCCACTTAATTTTGTTTCATTAAATACGCTATCGCCTTTTAAATATGTCTTTTTCATTAAATCTAGAAATTTTGCAAAAATAAAACCTAATTAACAAGATATATAAATTTGATTAAAAAATAGCATAAAATCATAGTTTATATTTTGGCTTAATTTAATTTTATGGCTTTTTTTAAGTGAAATGGTTTCAAAACTCATGTGCATTACATAGGTGTATTTTTGAAATCTGAAACACATGCAATTTATACCAACATTACACTTATACTTACCTTAAATGTTAACTTGTATGTTTGTTGAATAGGAACATGCAAGCTGATTTCAAAGTCAACTAATTTTCCTACAAAACTATTAAAGGTGTCATGGTTTGTACACAACATAGCATCCTTAATAGGTATGCCCACACCTTTAATTTTTTTAATTGACACAATTTATATGTCATTGCACTTTTAACAGAACAAAAGTTTCCTTGCTTACAATAAATTGTTCTACTTATAGTTTCCAAATAGAATTTAATTTATATTCCATTGACTTTATTTTTGTTGTGTTATAGCTACGCTTTTTAACAAATAATCAAATATCCCCTACAAAATCGAGTACTGGTCTCATACCCCTTAATTCAATTTGGTAGTTCATGACCCAAGGAATTTACGAATACTTCCCCAACCAATCTCTACTACCCCATATCTAATCTTTCAACATCTAAAAAGCCAACCATTTGGTATTGTTTAGTTTAATTTTTATTATACACATGCATAATATTATACCTTTCGAGTTTAGGTACACATTTGTTGACATTTTCTACTATGCCCACCATGATTATTTTTAGAACTACAACTTATACAATATTTACATTCATTGCTCACAGGAAATGGAAACAAACATGAATAATCATGAAATCATTGAAGTCCTTGATAGAGAGACAACAAACAATGTTAGCAGCCCCTCAACTTCAATTGTAGAAGTCACTATACTACAAGAATCATGTTTCTCGGTGAATCATCCAACAAATCTTGCAACCAATGTTCAATCTCTATCTTCGATTTTGTCAACCAATTGTCATGATATTGTGGAAAAATTCAAATTTGAATGCCAATTCCCACTTGTGGAAGAAAAAGACATCATTACACTTCAAGATAGTTGTACTAATTTGGAGGGCCTTTGCAGCTTCATGAAAGAGATGTATTATGATCCACATTACACAGGTGGTGCAACACCCTCCATAGTTCAAGCATATGATATGTACTTGAACAAAAAGTGATCATCTATCTTACCTTCCACTACGTAGTTCAAGAACAACCATCTATATAGATAACATATTGTAAATAGAAAAGCTTCTATTTTTGCACTATGTAACCTATCTACAAACGTGAATGTACTTTTTGGTACAATAAATAAATGTCTTTCAAATAAGTTTTCCTTGGAAGAATATACTTTCTCACAATTTGTGTATTACTCAATTGGCTTGTTTATAGAGAGATAATGCTATACAATGCACTTTTATACAAAAACACAAACTAATGTAATTCCTTGTTCACAATTATTTTCTACTAGGGGAAAAGAAGGGTAAATCAACAACTTATTTAACAACATGTTATTTTTTATTTTTTAAAAACATCTATTTAAATATAACATTCTCATAATACTTTGCCTAAAATTGATCTGCATTTCGCATATACTAAGTCTACCACAACCTAACCACAAAATTTACCCACACTTGCAGGCTACTATGTTCCTTTTAGATTGTACTTCACGATGGTGATTTTAACTATATGCGCACTTGCTAAGATTCTTGCAGGCACGCCTATTATAGATCCATACTTACAAGTTACATTTATACATTCTATCCAACAAACACATTCTACATTTACCAAATACCGACTAAAACTCTCTAATGGTTCACAAACCCATTCTGCACTACTACTAGACAAATTCAAAGATCTTGTCATTGAAGAGGCTTTGGTGAAGTGCTCAATTATTTTCCGCAATAAATATTCTTTCAAGATGCTCCAAAACTTCATGTAAGCCCTTTCTTTAATAGTACCATCTTAAAGCTCTTGAATTCCAAACTAAAACTCCTTTCTAAATTGTCACTCTTTATTCTTTATAGGGAACTCTTAGTAGAAAACTTTGATATATTCTAAAACAATGCATCTATAGTTGGAACTCCAATTCCACTCCTTTAGGTTACTAACTAGCTTTGACCTTTGCCCTCTAAACATGCCTTAGGGTCTTCTCAAACTACAGAGTATTCTATACAAAATATATTGGCTCCTTTTCAACCACTCCCCGTTAAATCATTGACTCCATATCATAGGCACTGGTCCATTGAGGGTCGATCACCAGGAGAAACACCAATCCATGAATACAAAAAATGCTACTCAAGAAGGAAAAGTATTTTGTTTTGAATTTATAGATAAAGATACCTTTGCAATCTATATAAATTATTTTAATGTACTAGTAGATGAGTTCTATGATGTTGTCTTTCTTGGTTGTCTATACAAGATCTCTAGTGGTCACATAGAAGTTGCAGACACAAAATATAGCAGCTCAACAAACCCTTACGAAATAGTCCTGATAAACTCATCAATCATAACTCCTTCCATATGTCCAGAATCTACAATACCCAAGCATAGCTTCCATTTAAGGAGCATAGATTCGCTAGCTATATTTCCTATCGACTCCCTTGTAGATATCATTGCAATACTTGTATATATAAATCCTTCATCAACCACATGCAAAAAAAATGGCACTAACACTAAGATATGTGCATCAACAATAAAAGGCATGTCAAAATGTACCATAGATATTACACTAAGGGGTTTCCACTATGAAGTTGAAGGAAAAAATATATTTGATATGTTCGACCAACAAACCCCAGTTATACTTTTGATCAAATCTGCACGTCTAATGTCATGGAATGGATAAAAACTTCAGAACACCTTTTCAACCTCTATTATAGTCAATCCAACATTTCCTAAAGCATCTGCATTAAAAATATGGTATACAAATGTAGGAAATGACCAACCCTCTATATCCTTGTAAAAAGGCCATAGTTCCCAACCCAGGTTTGTTGATCCAATATATATCTCTACTATTGTTAATAAATAATTATCCAACACACACCCTATTTGTGTACAATAAAAAATCACAAAATTACATTTGGACAACTTCTACTACTTTTCATGTCCACTAGTAGTGGACAAAAAAAATTGTAAGAAAAAGGTTGTTCAATACTCTGGTCCCCCAAATGTTCTATTGAGCTCTCTAACTGTAGCTACAGCTACATGCTCAAGATGGACTTGCAAAATGTTGCAGGTGAATTTCTGAAGGTAACTGCAATTGAAGGACCCTCCATTTATTTGTTGGGAGCACCTGTAGAAGATTTCCAACTCCTACTAGAAGAGCTCAATGCTGCAAAATACATTTTGGACAATGTTATAAACTGTCAGTTTCTCTTTGAACGTATCATCAAAATGAATACTTTTGGAGGTGAAGAAACACAAAACATTGCCATTATAGCCCATGGATCTCATTATACACAGTTACATATCCTGATTTGAAATCTTCTACCAGAGTTCTATGTATATAGAAATTTTTTCATGCCCTACAATGATTAATATAATTTTCCCTTACTGTTGCCGATAAAACAAAAAATAGTTTACGCTTGGGATACAAAATACTATATGTGTATGTACTATATTTCCCCCAAAAAAAAAAATTATGGAAGCACCCTTTTTGTTCAGATTCTTCTAATAATACAAAAGCAAATTTGTCAATAACATGTTTACTACATTTATAAGTACCCAGTATAATATTTGTACATTTTTTGTGCATCTACTCTTCAAAACACTTGCAAAACATTATCCAACAATACATTTCCACTCTCTTTTAAATCCTAACTCATACAATGATTTAGCCTATGAAAGCATTCAATTGCCTCAAATAAGAATCTCATTCAAATAAGTCATATATTTAAATATGCCATGGAAAGATAAACATGAACAAAAAAAATGCATACAATACTTAGACATGTTATTTCAAATATCTTCCTTTTGAATGTTACAAATAAAGACAATAATAAAAATTTCTTAAGAGAGTTCATTTTTATAGTTTGGGACTTTTATCAATGAATCTAATTATAATTTTTCTAAACATATTCATGCCACTAAACACAACTCTTAAATAGTTTTTGTCATCGTTTATTTTAGTTACAACTTCTCTTATAATATATATATAATTATTTAATTGCAAAAACACTAATTTTAGGTATATCAAATCCTCTTGACTAGGCGTATATCTATAAATGGACTTACCCAATAATTACGAACAAGAGAAGCATGCTCATAGAAATAAAAAAATGAAGAATACAGTACAATTCTATAAAGGACATCATAATCAAAAGAAAAAGAGAAACCCTCCAAAACCTTGTTGATGCAGCAACCACTTCTACACTAACAATGTCACCTAAAACAATCCATCTACAAGAAGATCTATAAGCAGATATACCACACGTGCAAAATTCCACTCAGGTCACCCCATTAGAAAAAAGTATGTACTCTCTAGATTTTTTTCTAGATTATTGCACAGTAAGGGATAATTTCCCTTCCAAATTGGATAACCTTTTTATTGTTACAACATGTGAAGTTTGCATGGAAAGATATCCAAGAATAAATACAAGACAATCAAATGAAGGAATCAGTTGTTATAGATGCATATCAGAAAGAAATGGAAATCGGTTCTCAAAATGGAACAACATGGACCCTGGTGAACAACCTCAGTGTTTACAAGTCCTTACTCAAATTTAAGAGATGTTGATTGCAAAGAATCAACCCTATTCTTCAGGTTACTTATGTAAGAGGTGGTGAAATACAACAGGCACACTATATGTTTTCCTCAAGATATTTCCATAAATGCCTCTTTCTTGCCAAGGTGATTGGATGACTTGTACATAATTATAGAAAAAAAGAATATATTGGGCATCAAAAATATAAATTCTAAGTTAGTAGAAGTTGTGTTTGTGAAGAATTACAATACAAAATAAACAATAACCAATTTTACAAAGATGTATAGTTAGATGAATCTACATTGTTATCTTTGCCAATTCATTCCACTGACATTTCAGACCTTTTGTACACAACCACTTCAAATGCAGATCCTATTGATAGTCCATCTACATCAACAAATACAACTGATGAAGACCAAATAGGGGAAATAATTCAAGCCACATCATTTGTACCAAACCTTCCCACTGCAAGAAGAGAAATGGAAGAGGTACAATATTTAATACACCTAGGGGAAGGCTACCTAGTTCTAGATATACATTGGCCATCCATTTCTACATCTCCCATCACTGAATACAAAATAGAAGGATTGTTTGCAATGGAATTTCCAACTTTGTACCCACAAGAAAAAGTTGCATTTAAACAACATATAAAAGATGTCAAACTACATGAATATGGTCACCACCTCTTATGCTACCATGACAATAGATTTGGGTAGCACCCACATTTTAAGTACTTCATACTTAATATCCTTATGCACCACTAGAGCCAAGAAAAAACATCTATATTTGTTTGTAAAAAGCTTGACACTATGGTTACTACATCAGTTTATGACCTATGTCAAAGGTTGAAGGACATGCCTGATGATGAGCTGGCTGAGAAACTCATGCACTTCATCTCATGAATTAGTGGCACACGAGCGTTTTGGATTCAATGACAAGCAGAGCTTCTAGACATGGTTATTCAAATTGGTTTCCCAACTCTCTATTTTACACTTAGTGCAGCATATACAAAATGGCTAGACTTGCACAAGATAATTACATCTACCTCACCAATAAACCTCATCGCTGCAACAAGATGGCGGTTACAAAAAATAATCAACAATCCCCACCTAGTAGCACTCGACGTGCACTATATGTTTATAACATTCCGTGAGGAGGTCCTAGACAAGCTTCTCAGTGCTATAGATCATTGGTATAGGTAAAATTCCCCTCCATCCCATGTTCAAGTTTATTTTAACTCACATTATTTACAAAAGAAACAAACTCTCAGGTATGAATGGCAAGACAGAGGCTCTACTCATATCCATGGAATCATTTGGCTATGACAAACACCAAACATTGGGAAAGTACAATAGAATGAAACTCACTCCATCCAGAATGAACTTGACTTTATGGATAGACATGTCTCTACATGGAACCCACAAATTTTTTAATTGTGGAATCAAATAATTCATCGATCGCTTGTTCTTGATCCATGTTTAATGGAAACACATTTGATTTCTTCTACAAACATCACCAATAACTACATCAAACTACTTGTTCCTTCCAGTGACTCCTAGTGTCTTGGGTGACATAGGATATTATTCTAGCTGGTATGCTGACCTCAATTTTGTGGAAGGCTTTCCCTAAAGATGCTATTCTTGTGTCTTCACCCTCTTCCTCATCAATGTAAGTCCTCTTTCAAGTCTGAATCTCTTTAGTAAACCAGGTAGGTTTACTAAAGATGGTGACTGGCTCATATGGGGAAATGTGTAGGATTGACACCAAGTTTTGTGACCCCGAGGTAAATTTCTCCTTTGTTTCTTTATCTTGTTCCCCCTCCTATTTATCATCTCCCTCATTCACTTCTTCTTTGTGACCTTTTCCTTATCCCCTTCCTTTTTCTCCCATCTCTTCCTCTACTTCCCTATCTTATCCATCCTTACCTTGACCCTCATCCCCTGAAGAACTGGTCAATACTTCTGTATTGATGCTAGTCATGGCCTCCAGTGTGGTTTTAAAAGGTGAAATGACTTCTATGCTTATTGACCTTCTGAGGAGTCATGATGAAGCATGGTAGGGGTATGGATGGAGGTGGGGTAGGTGTTGGCACTATGAGTGGAAGAGTAGGAATAGGCACTATGAGTGGAAAAGTAGGAATAGGAAGATTCAGAATGGTAGGTGGGAGAGTAGAATTTGAAGGAGGTGGAATCAGCATTGGAGTTGGGAGAGAAGGTGGTGGAGTGGGAATTGGAGGCAAGAGAGAGGTTGGTGGAACAAGAACATGAGTAGGTGGAGTCAAAGTGGTACTTTATCCTATAGCTCTATCCCCTATTATTTTCTAAGCTGCTTGAGCATCTTGAGTTTCAGGCCCTTGGCCTGTGTTTGAGCTTATCCCTGTGATTGGCACGTTTAGTGCCGGATTGGTGAACTGGGCTGGAGGTGGAGTGAGGACCACATGTTTCTAGATAAGTGTAAGAGCTCCCATGTCAAACACTATTGTTGAATTAGGTGTCTCCTTTCCCTTTTCCCATGTTTCTGGATTGGTGAACTGGGCCGGAGGTGGAGTGAGGACCACATGTTTCTAGATAAGTGTAAGAGCTCCCATGTCAAACACTATTGTTGAATTAGGCGTCTCCTTTTCCTGGTGTGCAAAGCCTTTGAGGCCTTCAAAGTCTGATATTTGGAACTCATCTGAGCCTAAGCCATCCAAGGGATTGTTCTTCTCTTTATGATCTTCTATGTGCTCCCTAGAAGTATCTTTTTCCTTCCTCCTCTGATATCTTGATCTATTGACCAGAGGTACATCTTCTTCTTCTTTTGGCTCCTCTTGTAAGGTTTCCAGTTGTGGAGACAGAGATGCTCTCTTGATTTTATACATTTTCTTCCCTTTTTTGGTGGTAGAAGGAGATTGGCCAGAACTAGATGGGCCTTCATCTTGTGGGGCCTGTGAGGATCCCACTGGAGGATCTATTTGTCTGGAGTCATTCTAGTTTTTTGAGCTTTGTGGCTTGGATTTTAACAATACTCTACCACACATTCATGACCATAAACTATGTTTGGTTTCTGTGGTGATGCTTTCTTATACTGGGGAATTGTAGACTTCTCCCCACGTTGCTTATCTTCCTTCTTGGGTGGATCCATAAATGTCTTCACCGGGATTGGATCCATCTTATAAGGCCTTTTGATCCATATTTTAGTTGTTTGGATCACATGCCTAGCTTGGGATTCAATGTCATCGTTCTCATCCTTATCAACCTCTATGTTCATGATGGGCATGCCGTATATTTTATCCAAAGTGTAAATTTCCTCAAGCACCCTATCTAAGTCATTTTCCCAAACCTTTGGGGTAATTGGGGCCTTCAAAGTCTCATATCCAAGGGTAAGGGACATCCTACAATATTCCCTATTTCTAATCTCATGATTGTCCCAACAATGCTTCTTCTTGTGCTTTATATGCTCATAGGCATCTGTGAGTTGCCTGGCCATTTTCTAAAGTAATCACCCAATCATATGGGTACCTAGGAAACTTATTTGGGTTAAAATTAGACCCTACCACTCGGATATATGTGAATGTTTTGAATTGTATGTAATAGGCCCCAATGGCCCTCACCTTGGCAGCTTCTTTTTCTGACATCCTCTTCGCGAAGTCACCTTCAATAGATCGGATGATCGCGAAAATGAAAGCATCATTTACTATTCTGTAATATGGGCTATCCTCTACAAAATTTTCCCTTCTTACCAACTATGGATATACAACATGGGTCCATGCATTCTGGTCTTTGATGTTCCCCCTCTTAGTCAGCCCTGGATAATCTACCCATGTGGCTAATAATTAAAATATGTATGTACTCAAATAGAATTTCAGGTTATTTCTCACCGCAGTTAGTTGTTCATCCAATCTGTCACTGATAATGGTTCCCTAATTGAACCTAGACTTGTGGCCTTTGATCTTCTCTATCAGGAGGATTGTCCAATCCTCAAGTTGGATGAACTGAGGTAGTCCACATACCCTTCTTAGTAATGTCACCACTGCCTGAATGTCATCCTTCAAATACCCCCTCGTGAGGTCTATCTTATCCAAAAAAAAATTGCAAGAGGTTGCTTGAGATAGTTGTCATTAACGATCTTGTATGCCTCTTCACCTTTGTTCTGGAACCACCTGAGGCACATTTCAACAAAGAAGTCATAGAACTTGTCTATGCCCTTATGGAAGTAGAAGACCTCTTCTATGATTTCTGGCCTTATGTCAATCACCACCTATCCCTCTGTATTTTTGACCACTCTTTTATCTGGAATATAATGGTTAGAAAGGGTCATGATCAGATCGGATGAGGAGACAGCTACTGGGGGGCTGTTGCGTTAACAAAGCCTGATAGGACTAGTGAGATGCAATCCTGGGATCTTCTCACTAGTTGGGAGCATCTTACCGGGAACTCATCCCAGTCCATGTTCTCAATGTCAGTATGTGTTTATTTCCAATCTTTGAAGGGGGGTGATTCCCCTTGTAGAGGTACTTCATTGGAGACGTTGTTCGTTTCTCAGGCATTCATGTGAGAAAAGTAAAACTATCAATGTTTTATTGAAAAGGAAACTACAAAAATAGGAAAAAATTGATTAATCTAGGAAAATAGAAGTAGAAAGATCTTCAAGTAGCCAGAAATGCAGATTTTGCACTTTCATCATTTTTAGGCTATCAGATGCCGAAAGCTAGGTCGGGGTCCAAAAGGGAAAAAAGTGTGAAAAAAAAGCAATGAGGAACATAACCTTTCAAACTTTTGGTGTGTGATAATTCAGACTTGTCGGTGTTTCAGAGGCCAAAAACATACGACAAAGGTCGTGACTAGAAAACCTAGAGACGCCAAAACAAAGAGAAAAAACACAGAACAAGAGGGAGCCTCCCCTACAATCCTAAGGGTGCAACCCTAAGGACTTGGGGGGGAAGGCACACTGGATTGGACACAAAAACATGAAACCCTAACCTAACCAGCGAAGGAGAAAATAAACTTTGACAACGAGGAAAATCTATCTTTCGAGCATGAGGGGTGGAGAATGCTAACACAAGAGGCTGAAGGCGGAAAGCATGTGACTAAAAAAGAGCAAGGGCATTGAAACGATGAGTACGTGGGAGGAAAGAAGATGTAGAGGACATAAAATGCATAGTGGAGAATCACTTAGGGATCAAGCCCTTATATATCCCGTGGATGACGTCACCACCTTTGGTTTTTTTAGGGTCTGAAAAACTGAAAGGTCCAAAAGTTTTGTCCTTCGGCCTTTTCGCTGTTTTTGAAGGCCGAAACACCGAAAGGTTTGGGCTTCGGCCTTTCGGCCATTTTGGAATTTTGGAGGACTCTAGGTCCTTTGAAATGCCGAAAGGGAGAAAAGGTCAAAAATGTTTTCACTTGGCTCAACATGCCCATTTAGATACCCACTTGCGAGGAATCGAGAGAGCAGTAGACTCAAAAAAATAAAAGACACAAAAAAAGAGGGGGGTCCCATGGTCAGAGGACCAAAATGGGGTGTGTGTTGTGGACCCACAACACTTACAATAGTTTTTTTGTCATAAAAATAAGAGAGAAGATGGTTGAGTGATCTCTGAGTAATTTCTTAATCTCATTAAGGAGGCGAGTTTCTTTAGTATGATCAAATGTGCTATTCAAAATTTTCTATTTGGGAAACATGCAAATATAGATTATACTTCAAACATCAACAACACATATTGTTGTGAAAGTGTTGACATCCAAATATTTTCCCACATACATGTAGTCTTTTTTAATCTTCCATCGAGCTGAAAATCAAGTAAACAATTTATTTCTCAAAACTAAATTTACTCTAGTAAATAATTTATTTCTCAAAACTAAAGTTACTCTAAGTTAGGGAATGTCTACATGATGTGCATGATGTTGTTAATAGATTTTATTTATATTTTTAGTGTTCCAACTCTAGTTTTTTGATCCCATGGTTTTAAGGGGTCATAAGGGGTCATCGGACACATTAGGAGTCAATATTCAAGAAAGGGGATGCACTAGGTGATGGATAGATTCCCACATAAGAGCTATTAGCTAGATGAATTGGAAAATAATTTGGCAGGTTCATTTTTTTGCATAAAAAACTATTTAGGAAAGAATTTTAAACATTTGATTAGAATATTTTTTTGCCATAAAAATAAGAGAGAAGATGATTGAGTCATCTCTGAATTATTTCTTAAGCTCATCAGGGAGGCAATTTTCTTTAGTAGGTGAGTTTCTTTAGTATGATCAAATGTATTAGTAAAAATTTTCTATCACATACTTCACCCCCTCCTCCCCATCATATGGTTCCTGACCAAGCATCATTATTGTCAACTTCTTTGGCTGCCTCCAAAGTTATAGAGAACCCCCAGGAAAACATTTCTATTGCACACACAAATGACTTAGAAAAATTGGACAATGTACTTCTGATTAAACCTTCGGTTCAGACTATTGCACATGTAGAGGAAAAATTGCTAAGGAAGCTGACATTATTCTTACTGACCATATTGCAGATTCTATAATTAATTTCCTAGATGCTTCGTTATCTACTTTAAATTAAAATGGTGTAATCCCACAGACCAATAATCCTTTTGAGATACTTTCACCAGATTTGGATTCATCGTTTCATGATGTACCAGTTACTTTCTCGCCCTCGTTGGATAATATTATCAAAAAGAGGGATATCCAATCCCCATCTTGTCCTATTTTCCAATCCCCATCTTTCAAATTATCTCCCTCCCCAGCCTCCGAATAGATGGGTAGACCATCAAATGCTTCTCGAATTATAGAAGAAATCAAAGCAGGTTTACAAACAATAGTTTTATCATCTTTAGTACTCGATAACTGTCAACCCGGTGTATCTTCATCTGATGTAGTGATGTCTCCCACCACATATTCTTTTGTGATTAGGTCTCATGCTGATATCGTCGCAACATCTGCTAGTTGTCAGCAGCCTCTTCCCTCTAGCGGCCAGTCTTTCGCTACTATTGCTGCTGGGTCGTTTCCTTCCACTGATGTTGTAGTTGAGCTTAGGGCTCCTCCCACCATCTCCACTCCTGCTGCTAGAACTCGGCTTCCTGTTGATTCCAAAGCTTCATCCATTGGCGTTGTGCCTCTGCCCTCCTATGTTGTTGGTGCGGGTGCTACACATGATGTGAATGGTGTGGGTAAGGGCCCTCGTGTGGTGTTTGTGGAGCCCCCTGCTGCTGAAAGGGTTGAAGTTGTGTTGAAAATAAGAGATAATAATAAGCTGATTCCTGTTACTATCTCTATTTCTATTATTGTTTATGAGGATGTGGAGGAGGCTATCGACCATAACATCTCCAATTTTTCTACCCATGCTTTGATTTGTAGGTTCAGACGGTTTTGGCCTAGGCTCCCGAAACTTCATGAGTGGATTTATAGTCATTGGGAGCCTGTCCTTGAGGATACTGTGCTCATATTTTCCTTGGATAAGGGGTTTTTTATTGTAAAATTTGAAGATGTTGTGGACAGAAATAATTTGTTGTGCGAACATTTTTCAGCTGGGAGGAAATATTTATGCTCATGGTTAAGCCCTAGCATATTGATTTTGACCCCATTTCATAATACTTCATCTGGTTTCCTACTTGGGTTCCTCTTCCTAATATTCCTCTACATCTTTGGATCGACTCTCTGTTTGAGGGGATTGGTAATTATCTAGGGGAGTTCTTACTGGTGGATGGTGATTCGTTTGATATTGTCCACTCTACTTATGCTCACATTCTTGTTAACATTGATCCTTCTAAGGGTTTTCTTGTGGAGATAATGATCAACTCCTATAAAGGAAAATGGAATCAGTCTCTAAATTATGAAGGGATTCCCTTCAGATGCAGAAGGTTTTTTAAAACTAGGCATTTGGCTGCTCAATGTGGATTGGGTAAAAAGAAAACTATGGCTTCTTGGTTGAATGATGCATCTTCTCAACACTGCTTGGTGGAAAAGAAGCCTTCTTTGCCAAAAAAAAATTATCAGGTGGTTGTGCAGGTCCCTTCTCCTCCCCCTGCTGGTTTAGTGGAGGATCCTGTGTGCTCTCTTGTGATTACCTCCCCTATTGTATGGTTACCTAGTTTGGTGGGGGATGCAGTGTCTCTGGATTCCCCTAGTGTTGCAGGGTAGTGGCTTCTATTGGTTCCATGGAATATTCTCCTATAGGTTCTACTTGTATTTGACTACCTTTGTCGCTAGCTTGGATTTATTTGGTTTGGCTGATGATCCTCTGTGGAGGCAGGAAGAAGCGGCAAGAGCTAAAGAGGGCTAGATAACTGTTAAAGGAAAAAAATTTAAGATGCTCTCCTCTTTTGATATGACTCTTCATTCCCTTCAGAAGGGTGCTAAAGGTAAATCTTAGTCTTGGATTTTTCTTTAGCTTGAGTTTTCATGAAAGGTGTTTAATACATTGATTCTTTATGGTTGTGGGAGCTTGTTGTAAAACCCTCATTGTGGTCTAGATCCATTTTGTTTAGAGGGATTTTTTGAATATCTTTTGAGAAAAAATTGTATAGGGTTTTGGGGTCCCTTCAAAACCTATTGTTACCTTAATCAAAAAAAATTTCATCATCTTTTACCTCAAACAAAAAAGGTAAGAATAAAGTCTTGGTCTTAACTCACCAAATGCTTATGAAAGGAGGGGAGCTGAGAATTCCCCTCTACAAACATGAGATTCTTATCATAGAATGTTAGGGCTTAATTCAGTGACCCGAACAAACAAAAATTCTTTAAGAGCCAATTGTTAAATACCAAATTTGACCTTCTTTTGCTTCAATAAACTAGATTGTAGGATGAGGCAGGAAAAAAGTTGTTGACATCCTGGAAAATGGAAACTTTTTGGACATCCCCTTCTAACAGTTCTTTAGGAGGTCTTGTAGTCCTTTTGGACCCTAATAGGATTTCCATGAAACAAATTACCTTTGGAAAATACAGGATGCTTTCCTTAGTGAACTTTAACTCTATCAAACTCTCCTTCTTGTTATTCAATATCTACGGTCCCACCTCTATTTTAGATAAAAAATAAGTTATGGGACTTCCTAGGTACCCTCATACAATCCTTCCAAGGGAAATTGATCATTCTAGGAGGGGATTTTAATATTTTCCTCAACTATGATGAAAAATTTGGGGGAATATTTCACCCTTGTAAGGCCATGCTTGATTTCAACCAATTTATTCATAGTAATAACTTTTTGGATGTCTCTCCCAAGGTCAGTAAATTCATTTGGACAGATCAACGTATTAATTTCTACAATATTTCATAATATATAGATCAGTTCCTTATTTTAGATTCCTGGCTCCAATCATAGATTTATTATCATTCACTAATCCTACCTATCTTAGGTTCTGATCATTATCTGATTTTATTTCAAACCTTTGATTTTACTTCTCATCATAAAGGTAGTTTCAAGATCAAACCAATGTGGTTTTGACATACTAAATTTATTCCATTACTAACACATTGGTGGGAGAATTCTCCATATATGGAAGGGACTCAAATATTAAGATTGGCTAAAAAGCTACATCTCCTCGAGGTCAAAATTAAAGACTGGAATATTCATAGTTTTAAAAATATCTTTCATGAGAAAACATGATTACAATCAGAGTTAGCATCTATAAATGAACACATCATCCTACATGGTATGTACTATTAATCTTTTTCCAAGGAAAAGGAACTAAAGGCTGACCTAGAAGAAGCAATTTTAAGGGAAGAAATCTATTGGAAACACAAATCTCGGGAGACCTAGCTTTTTGAAGGTGGTAGAAACACAAAATTATTCATGCTTTGACTAAGCTCAAACATCTTAGAAATAGAATAAAATAGATTCAGACTACTGATGAAATTATAGAAGATGAGAATGACATAGCCACGGAAAGGATCTCTTTCTTCTCCAATATTTTGACTAAGAAACTTGGACAAAATTCCAATGATTTTCTAATGTCCATCCTTGAGTGTGTCACAAAATCCAACAACATTATGCTTATGTCGCCTTTTACACTAAACAAGCTTAGAGAGGTTGTCTTTTCCATGGCTCCGGTTAAATCCCCTAGGCTAGATGGCTTCGCTATGTTATTATTTCAAAAATGTTGGGATTTTATGGGAAATCAAATCCTTCTAGCCTTAGAAGAGGCTAGAATACATAAGACTATGCTTAAAGAGTTGAATCATACCTGGATTACACTGATTCCAAAAAAATACAATCCTGAAACATTTGCACATTTTCGCTCTATTTCATTGTGCAACTCATTGTATAAAATCTTTACTAAAGCTATTTTTGTTGGACTAGCCAAAATCCTTCCTAGAATTATCTCAGAAGAACAAGGGGGTTTTTTCCCTAGAAGAGAAACATCAAAAGGGGCCATTCTAGCCCATGAATTACTACATTCTATTCTACTACAAAACAAATCAGCAATGGTTCTTAAATTAGATATGATGAAGGCATATGACATGGTTGATTGGGATTTCTTGCCTCAGTCCTTACTAAGCTTGGTTTTCATAAAAAATAGATTAAATGGATCTCGGCTTGTGTAGCCTCCTCATTTTTTTCAATCATTATTAATGGATCTCCCAAATTTTTCTTTTCATCATCTAGAGGTATTAGACAAGGGGACCCTCTTTCCCCGTTCTTACTTATCCTTATGGTGGAGGGACTTAGTAGTTCAATCATTCATGCCAGAAAAATTGGAAATTGGAAGGGTGAATCTTTAAATTATGGAAATGACCCTCATACACATAATTTATTCACAGACGACACCCTTCTATTTGGAGAGGATTTGATATCTAAATCTCAGGTCATCAAACAAGTTTTCTAGATGAGTATTCCGTAGCCTCTGGACAACTTATCAACCCGGATAAATCAAATATTTTCTTCTTAAATGTTTCACCATTAGCTCGGCAACGTATTCAAAGATTTTGGGGCTTCTCAGTTGGATAATTCCCTTGCTGATACCATGGTATTCCATTTTTCCCTAGCTCAAAAAAACACCTTTTCTAGGATAAAATTATTTGTGCAATTTCACAATGTATCCTTTCATCGATACATAAGTGGCTATCCCTTTCAGGGAAAATACTAATGATTAAATCTGTCCTAAATGTCATTCTCATATATCTAATGTCATTACTCAGTATGTCTAAGAAGACAATAGAGGAAGTACATTCTATTCATAGGAATTTCTTATGAGCAGACAATGAATCCGAGAAGAATAAATTACCTATTCTTTCCTGGTCTAAAGTTTGCATGCCAAAGTCCCCTAAAGGTTCGGGGATTAGGAACTTATCTTTATAAAATAAAGGCTTGGGTGCCAAATTACTTTGGAAATTTTATCAAAATCCAAACACAAAATGGGCCAAGCTAATCACATCCAAATATCTAAACTCCAATGACAGAGAAAGAATCATCACAACATCAATATTACCTAAGGGATCTCTTATGTGGAACTTCATGATCTCCTTTTGAGATCTCATATTACCCTCCCTGTCCTTGTTAATTCATTATGGATCCAAGGCCCAGATTTGGGAAAAATAATGGAATGGACACCCCCTATCCCAGTTAAGGGATTGTTCTCCCTTGGATGGCTAGCTTAAGCATACTTGGGGTGATCGAGTGTGCCACTATTTAGATATTCACGAGGGCTTTGTGAATTGGAATATTCTTACCCAATTTAGAGATGCATTAGACCTGGTTTCAGAGCTACAAACAATACTCTCGTCAAGAATTATTTTGTTCTCCCCTCTTCAAGATGAACTTATTTGGCTCAGATCCCCCTCAGGCCATTATACGGTTAAGATGGGTTAGGAATCTAACTTCCAACACCATCAAGAGGATCACTGGCCTTCTAAACTTTTATGGGGTTTGACCTGCCTTCCAAAAGGAGGTTTTTTTTCTTGGCTCACCATTTATGATAGGGTCCTTATTGGGGCTAGGCTTGATAGGCTTGGTATTATGGTAGTATTTCCTTGCACCCTATATGGTTATTTTATGGAAACATTGGATCACTTATTCCTCCACTAATCCTTTGCAAAATACTCTTGGTATTGGTTCTTATAGAGACTTGGGTGGTCAACGGTAATTGGCCCTACCATATGTGATCAATTTAAATCATGGCCATCAATGTTTAAGTCTTCTACATTTGCTACCTTGTAGGAAATCAGTCCCTGAATACTTGTCTAAAACATTTTTCTTGAGAGGAATGAGAGGGTATTTAGGGACAAGCCTTTTCCATCAGAACATGTTATTTATAGAATAGAAAAGTCAATTTTTGAAGTCGTGAAATCCTATCATACTAAACATATTAATAACCAAAAAAATTTCACAAAATGGGACTTTTTCATTCATAATAATTGGCCTATGGTTGCTAAACCCCAAATTTTTCTACATCAGACTGACGATTTGCCACTTGGATATCTCCTCTACCTTGTTTTGTCAAGTTAAATTATGATGGTGCCTCTAGGGGAAATCTAGGAATTTCTAGAGCTGGGTTTTTTTAGAGATTCACAAGGTAAAATCATAAGAGTAGTTTGTAAGAAATTACTCCCTGATTCTAACAATGTGGTAGATATTGAAGCACTTTTCCTTGGTCTATCCATTGCTATCTCTATGAATATCCCTCATACCATTGTTGAAGGAGATTCAATGGTGGTCTTCAACATAGAGGAATGATTCTAACAATGTGGCAGAAATTGAAGCAGTTTTCCTTGGTGTATCCATTGCTATCTCCATGAATATCCCTCATATCATTGTTGAAGGAGATTCAATGGTGGTCTTCAACATAGTTTCCTCTGGACAAACCTCAACCTAGAAGCTTAAGTACAAATTAGATCTGATTCTCAATAATTTGATGTCCTTCCAATCATTCAAATTCAAGCATTGTTTTAGGGAGGTTAATATGTTGGCTGATTTCTTTGCAAATTAATCCATAGATGATCCTTTTCCGTAGCAGGAGGCCAATATCAATCACCTCCCACACTTAACTTAATTAGTCTTCCATAATGGCTTTCTACATTACTGTTTGTACCTATGTATTCTTTTACTAATAAAACATTAAGTCTGCTTGTTTGCCTCCATGTACCTACATGGGAGTCTGTGTTTGGATCTGTGAAATCACTTTTAGCTATTATTGGTTATAGAGATCTATTTTTGGTTAACTGGAATGCTTTGTAGGATGGCGGAAGTCTGCTTGTTTGCCTCCATGTACCTACATGGGAGTCTATGTTTGGATCTGTGAAATCACTTTTAGCTATTATTGGTTATAGAGATCTATTTTTGGTTAATTGGAATGCTTTGTAGGATGGCGAACTTGATTATATAGTAATGGTGTATGCCTGACTGATTGGTGTTGGCGATCCTTTTGTCTCTAAATCTTTATTGTCAGACTTCCTGATTATCCATACCATTATTGTGTTACGAGATGAGTGTACCAGAGATGACATTCTCCTAATGTCTCCTTTATGTATAAGTTCATGAACCTGTGGACCTGTTACTATTTCTCGTGGACACTCCGAGTAGCATGGACATGGCATCAGTGTCAACTTCTTCTTCTATGGTATTGATGGATCAGTGTCAACTTCTTCTTCTATGGTATTGATGGATGTTAGGCGCCTGGATATGCCCTTGATTTCAAGGATATCTCCTTCTCTGTCTGACCCCTCTTCTTCATCCCTGTTCTCCCCTAGATATCTTCTTTTGGATGTATGTAGGTTGGGTGGGTTTTGATTTGATATAGTTTCTAATAATTTTGGGGGGGTTGGGTGAGGGGATGGTGTAGCTTCTTTTAGAATTCATATTTTGTGTCATGGGCTACAACCGGAGGTTTTCTTCCTGGTTCTTTCCCTCCGGTATACCCGCCTGAACCACACAACTGTAAAAACTTCATTTTATTTTAATAAAATTCATGGCTCTGCCACTTTTTCCTAAAAAAATAAAAAAAATCAAAGTCTTTCCTCTAAAAGACAAGACAATTCTTGAGTCTTTCCTCTCACAAAGACAAGATAATTCTTGAGTCTTTTGAAATAGAGTATTCAATTTTTATGTTGATTATTAAATTGTTATATTTGTGGTTTGAAGATAATTCTTGAGTCTTTCCTCAAGAAGAAAAGATAATCGTACCCTCTTTTGAAATAGAGTATTCAATTTTTATGTTGATTATTAACTTGTTATATTTGTGGTTTTTAATTGTTGTTCATGTTGATTTAAAAAAGCAAAGAAGTAAAACAAGTAGGTTCAACAACATCAACATTAAGATATATACAACTATGAACACATCTTGCAAAAATAATAAAAGCAAAATAATAAAAATAATAAATAAATGCATACAATTAGTGAACATAGTGAACATATCTTGAATCAAATGTATGCAAAGTTCATCAAATATAGTCAAATGGTAAATGGTGACTTTTAAGTGCCAAATTTGTGCATGATTGTAGAATAAATGGAGTTTCCCAAAAAAAACTTTTTAAGATAAATGCTTCCTACAAATGCTACACACGGTGCGTGATATTTACAAAATGGTTTTATTGAGACAGCGTTATGAGTATTTAAGCAATTGACATTGAAATGTTTAAAGAAATAGGCATTTATATAAAATGAGAATGGCGCGGTAGCATGAATTTTTTATGGGTATTTAAGCAACAGGCATTTATATAAAATGAGAATGGCACGGTAGCATGAATTTGTTCATGCACTTGAAAGATCCATAAACTAATTCATAAACTAAGCAAGAACTCAAATAGATCC